>JACEIK010002068.1:144962-155610 GCA_018107945.1 Datura stramonium | reverse complement strand
ATCATAAATCATAATTTAGGGCTTAAGAAGATCAAGATCATAATGGAATCATAATTTGACTTTTCATGAAGCATACATAATTGGGCATAATTTAATTAAAAGTTGAAACTATACATTAATGATCAAAATAGTTACAAAAATCTACCCATAGATCATAAAACAAGATTTGATACATGAAGGAAATTGACCCATAGATAGACCATAGAGAATTTCACAAGAATTGGAATAAACCCCATAAGATCATGAATCTTGAATCTAGAATTGAAATCCATGGAATTGAGAAGAATCATAAGCATGAGAGTAAAAGGAACTCTTATTCATAGCTTTACATACCTGGGTAAATCTAATTTACACTTCCTCTTGAAAGCCCAAAGGAAATTGAAAAGAAATTAGGGAAATTCTTCAAGCTTGATCTCCAAGAAAGAGTTCTAATTTTCACGCATGGAATGGTAAGGCTTAGAATAGGTTTAACACCCTTAAACCCTGCTAATTGAGCTTAAAATGATGTAGTTTAGGATCTTAGGGCTTAGAAATTACGAAAATACCCTTAATAAAAATCTGGAATTTCTGCACTGCCGAGTGATACCACGAGTCGTACGTTGCTACCACGACTCGTATTGTTTGTGCGTTACTTCCCTTCCCTCATTCTTCAGTTCTCAGGTCCCGATACCACAACTCAACAGGATGAGTCGTTACACCAACCAACGATATGTTGCATCCTCTCGTCACAACCTCTAATGAATCTGTATCTGGACTTCCCACGAGTCACACCACGACTTATACCTTCATCTAACGAGTCGTGGGTTCCATCCATTACTTCTACTGTGGGAAATTTTCCTTCTCTTCCCATGGGCACTTACAACAACTCGTTGTTCATTACAACGAGTCGTAGCAGGACTTGTACTGCCCATTCCAGACTATTCTAGAATCAACCCATGACTCCTGCCTACGAGTCGTACCTTCAACCAATGGGTCGTTACAAGGCCCGTTGCTCCAACTCCTTCCCACAAACTGCTAACCACGGGTGGTTTCTTACGGGTTGTGGGTCCTTCCTACTGCTCGTACCATCAGTCGTCCTAAGGCAAAATTTTAGATTTTTTCCTGCTTCTCATTTCAAATTCCCGAGTCTAGTGTTAGGTACTTCCTGGGTATTACAATATCTCCCCCTTGGGAACATTCGTCCTCGAATGTGAATGAACATACTGAAAACTGGGGAAAGGGGACTGTCATCTCAAATACTGAACATCCAAAGCTGAAAACTGACGGAGTGACTGACTCCGGACTAGGATACATGATTGAACTGAATTCATGAACCACACATACATGCATCAACATGAAAGAAACTGGAACACATAAACTGAACATGAAACTGAATAGAGTACAAGGGAAGAAACTGGTACCTCAAGCTGGAACCGAACTGGAAGGGAATAGATGCGGGTATTTAACCATCATATCTGCTTCAGCTTCCCACATAGCTCCCTCAACATGCTGATTTCACCACAAAACCTTTACCAAAGCTACTTACTTATTCCTTAGCTTCTGAACCTGACGATCAAGTATTTCCACTGAGACCTTTTCATCTGAGGCTATCTTTCACACCTATGCTCTCCTCCAGGACAACCAAAGCTGGATCACCCATGCACTTCTTCAAAAGAAACACATGAAACACAGGATGCACTAAATCCAATTCTGAGGGCAACTCCAACTCATATGCTACTTTGTCAACCCGTCTCACAATCCGGTACGGGCCAACATAACGGGGACTGAGTTTTCTTTTCTTTCCGAATCTCAGCACTCCCTTCATGAGAGATACCTTCAGAAACACCCAATCATCAACTTCAAACTCAAGTTCTCTTCTCCTCACATCCGCATAGGACTTTTGATGACTCTGGGCTGTCTTTAACCTTTCCCTTATAAGTTGAACCTTCTCTATAGCCTCATGGACTGAATCTGGTCCTATCATTGCAGCTTCAACGACTTTGAACCAAACAATAGGTGATCTACATCTCTTCCCATAAAGAGCCTCAAACGAAGCCATCTAGATGCTGGAATGATAGCTATTGTTATATGCGAACTCGATGAGAGGAAAATGATCATCCAACTACCCTTGAAATCAATCACACATGCTCTCAACATGTCCTCAAGAGTCTAAATGGTCCGCTCGGCCTGACCATCTGTTTGCAGGTGAAATGATGTGCTAAGCTTGACCTGAGTATCAAGTCCTTTCTGAAACGATCTCCAAAACTAGGAGGTAAACTGAGTACCTCTATCTAATATGATGGATAGTGCCACTCCATAAAACCGAACTAACTCCTGAATGTACAACTTAGCATAATCCTTCGCTGAATCGGTAGTTTTTACCGATAGGAAAAGAGCTGCTTTAGGCAACCTGTCTACAACAACCCAAATAGAGTCATATTGTCGGCCAGTACGAGGCAACCCCGTAATGATGTCCATATTAATTTCCTCCCACTTTTAAGTAGGAATACTAATGTCTTGAAGCACACTTCTGGGTCTTTGATGCTCAACCTTCACCTGTTGACAATTTGGACACTTAACTACAAATTCTACTATTTCCTTCTTCATTCCATTCCACCAATAAATTTCCCTAGGTCATAATACGTTTTGGTGGCACCTGGATGTATAGAGTATCTAGAGCCATGAACCTCATGCAACATCCGCTCCCTCAATTCATCAACTCCCGGTACACACAAATGATCCTGATATCATAGTACCCATCTCCCTCTTGGGAGAATACCTCCACCTTTTGATTCTGAACGACTTCCTTCAACTTTACCAAAATAGGGTCCTCGTCTTGTCTAGCTTTGACCTCAGTACCAAGGAAGATTCTGATCCATTTTGAACAATGACACCACCATCCATTGAGTCAACGAGATAAACTCCTTGTCGTGCAAGCCGATGCACATATTTCACTAACCCTTTAGTCTCCTCATCTACATGGGTCCCACTCTCCATAGAAAGCCTACTAAGAGCATCTGCCACCATATTAGACTTACTTGGATGATAAAGGACACTCATATCATAATCTTTCAAAAGATCCAACAACCTTCTTTGACGTAGGTTCAGATCTTTTTAGGTAAATACGTATTGTAGGCTTTTAAGGTCCATAAACACATCCACATGGACCCCATATAGATAGTGTATCCAAATCTTCAAGGAAATTACAACTGCCGCCAATTCGAGGTCATGAGGCGGGTAGTTCTTTTCATGGACTTTCAGCTGCCTAGAATCATAGGCTATAACCTTACCGTACTGTATTAACACACAACCAAGGCCAATCCTCGAGGCGTCAAAATATACCATAAACCCATCAGTACCCTCAGGTAGGGTCAACACTAGTGCTGTGGTGATTCGAGTCTTCAACTCTTGGAAGTTCTTCTCACAAGGCTCCTACCATTGAAACTTCACTTTCTTCTGGGTCAACTTAGTCAACGATGCCGCAATGGATGAAAATGCTTTGACAAACCTCCATGTCATGACCCGAACGTACACCCGGATCGTAGACACAGGACAAGGGACCCATGGCTCATGCATACAACTATTCTCATTTAAATAAGCGGAATGATAATCATAAGGATATAGCAGAAACGTAATCATAACATAGAATCAAGAAATACCAAATGTTTACATAACTGAATACTACATACTTGTCCGAAAGCCTCTAAAACATAAGATGGGTTGATGGGACAACATCCCCAACTAACCCGACCAATACTGAAACACAAAAAGCATGAAAGTCTATCAAACGGCCCTCAGAACATGAGGA
Source organism: Datura stramonium (assembly GCA_018107945.1). Lineage (NCBI taxonomy): Eukaryota > Viridiplantae > Streptophyta > Magnoliopsida > Solanales > Solanaceae > Datura > Datura stramonium. The sequence continues at coordinate 151,823 of JACEIK010002068.1, read as the reverse complement.
CTCACCAATAAGCTGATATCGTAGGCTGGGGTGGACTAAAGATGAGGATGAGCTTGAGATCCGGTCCCTATATCATGAAATGATACAACATAGAAAGTATGCGGCCAATACGTGGAATGTTTTGAGTATGCAAAGTAAGTAAAATGGAAATTTTAAAAGTAACGTAAAACTCATAAATAGACATAGAAGGAGGACATCATGCTTGCATCAAAATCTTTGTAATATAACATAGGGCTCAAGACTTTCAAATCATTCATAATCATTCATTATCATAATCATAGGTAACCTTATCAAAATATAACTTGAGCCAAATAACGTAAACATAACAATGCATAAAAACATGCGGAACAATGGGAGGATTCCTCATAACCGACACCATCATAGTAGAGCCTTTCATGATGCCCCACTATCTCACTCAAGTAGGTAGAGCGACCCTGGCTTGCCAGGCGAGGGTCGTGCATAAGGCATGATATCACATTTGAGGGGGGGGGGTCATTATCATAACATCATAACATTTACAACCCATTGTGGCATGTGGTTATGAGACACCGACGTAGTCCTTTGAACGTCGGGCTGCTCGGTGCTAGACACGGCTCCCAAAAACATGCATATAGGCTCATATATAAATCATAACATTATGTGTAAAAATTCATTGGCTAAGATATAATATTTATCATAATTGATTCCCTTTAAAACATTTTTAGCCAAGAATCAAGGCCCTTTTTATCAGCCAACATCATAAATCGATAAATCATGAAATTCATTTCATAAATCATAAATCATTCTTCATCATATGGGCATTGCCCAATGCTTCATCATACTCAATTTTTTCAAACTATGCTCATAAACATGGGCAACTTGGATTCATGCATTTCCATAATCAATAAAGTTAAAATAATGAATATTCAACATAAATCATAATTTCCATGAACTTCCATGAACGGGAAATTTAGACTTAAAAAGATTGAAACATGATTTTGATGAAAATAATACTAAACCTACCCAACGTGCATATTTCAATAAATAAAACTCAATTAAAACATACCCATAAGGAGAAATCACATTGACATTCTTTGGGTAAAACTCCATGGAATTTGAGTAGGAGAATTCATGACTTTAATCGAAATTGGGCATGGGTGAGGAAGAATTCCACCCACTTTAAAACCCTACATACCTGGGAATGGAGAGACTCGAAGTTCCTTGAACACCCACAAAGAAATTGAAGAAAATTTTTGGGAAGAAGGCCTTGAATCTCCCAAAAACCTCTCTAGAATCCTTGCATGAGAATGGGCATGTCTAAAGGACTTAACTCATATTATCATACTCAGAAAATATCCAAAACAACATAGTTTAGGGGCTAAAAACAAGAAAAGGTCTATAATACCCTTAAAATAATTTCCCTAAAAACTGTCCTAGACGGACCAACGATCCACCCAACAGGTCGTGGCAACATACCACGGCTCGTGGTATTGAGTTATCGGGTGCACTGCCTCATAACACATCTCAGATCCCTTCCCACGACTCATTAAGACGAGTTGTTACTTCAAACCATGGGTCGTTGAATCGACTGTCGTCAACTCCTTGACCAAACTGACTCCCCTTTCCACGAGCCTCATCACGACTCGTTGTGACTTCCAACAAGTCGTGGTTTCCATCCGTTGAATGCACTAGAAACCTCAACCAACCAGTAACGACTTGAAACAATGGGTCGTTGTCTCTCACCACAGATCGTGGGATGGCCCGTTGCTTCCTCCTTAGCGTAAGTCCCAACCTCCCAACGACTGGTGAAAATAGCTCGTTGTTCTTGACAATAGGTCGTTGTACCATCCATTGTTTCTTCTGATTCCATGACTTCCTAAACCACGACTGCATACCTACCACGAGTCGTAGGGTCGTCCATCCTGTGATATTTTTGCCAGTTTTCTGCACTTTTCAATTTTAACTCTCGGGTCTATTCTTAGGCCTTTTCGGGATATTACAATATCTCCCCCTTGGGAACATTCATCCTCGAATGTAGGAAAAAAGCAGCAAACAGAAACATATAATTCATCGTAGCTATATACTGATCATTTTAACCAAAACTTTCATGGAATGACTACCTCTGAATCAAACCACATAGCTGAACTGATCTTATGCTTCACATATGCATTCATACACATAAAAGAAACTTGCACACATAAACTGAACATGGAAACTAAAAGAGTCATAGGGAAAAACTGATACCTCAAGTCGAAACTGAGCCGGTAGAGAACAAATGTGGGTATTTAGCCATCATATCCGCTTTGGCTTTCCATGTAGCTCCCTCAACATGCTGATTCCTCCATAATACTTTAACTGAAGCTACTTCTTTGTTCATTAGCTTACGGACTTGACGATCTAAGATTTCCACCGGAGTTTCTTCATAACTGAGGCTGTCCTTCACTCTATGCTGTCTACTGGAACTACCAAGGCTAGATCACCCAAGCACTTCTTAAAAAGTGACACATAAAAGACGGGATGAACCGAAGATAGCTTCGATGGCAAGTCCAACTCATACGCCACCTTACCAACTCTCCTTACAACCCGGTAGGGGCCAACATAGCGGGGACAGAGTTTACCTTTCTTTTCGAACCGCATGAGTCCTTTCATAGGAGATACCTTTAGAAATACCTAGTCGTCCACACCAAGCTCCAAATCTCTTCTCCTCACATCAACATATGATTTCTGACGACTCTGAGCGGTTTTCAATCGGTCCCGTATCAACTGAACCTTCACCATCGCCTTGTGAACCATATCTGGGCCTATCATAGCTGCCTCACCAACCTCGAACCATCCGATGAGAGATCTACACCTCCACCTGTAAAGAGCCTCGAACGGTGCCATCTGGATACTGGAGTGGTAACTGTTATAATAAGCAAACTCGATCAAGGGCAAATGATCATCCCAACTACCTTTAAAATCCATAACAAATTCCCTCAACATATCCTCAAGGGTTCGAAAGGTTCATTTTTCCTAGCCGTCTATTTGCGGATGGAAGGCTGTACTAAGCTTAACTTGTGTCCCAAGTCCTTTTTAAAAAGAACTCCAGAATTGAGAAGTAAACTGAGTACCTCGGTCTAAAATACTAGACAAGGGCACTCCATGAAGTCGAACTAACTCCCGAATATACAACTTAGCATAATCCCCAGTTGAATCCGTAGTCTTGACCGGTAGGAAGTGTGCCGCCTTAGTTACCCTATCCACCACCACCCAAATGGAGTCATAGTGTCGACGAGTACAATGTAGGCTTGTACCAAAATCCATATTAATCTCTTCCCACTTCCAAGTGGGGATGCTGATATCCTGAAGTACGCCTCCTAGCCTTTGGTGTTCGACTTTCACTTGCTGACAATTTGGAAATTTTGCCACGAACTCCGCAATATCCTTTTTCATACCATCCCACCAATAGATTTCTCACAAATCCTGATACATTTTTGTGGATCCTGGAAGAATAGAATATCTAGTACCATGCGCCTCATGCAATATCCGAATTCTCAAATTATCGACGTCCGAAACACATAGTCGACCCTGGTATCGTAGCACACCATCTACCCCTTGGGAGAAGGCCTCCACCTTCTGACTCCTCACCGCCTCCTTCAGCTTCCTCAATATTGGATCCTCGTCTTTCCTGGATTTAACATCAACTACCAAGGACTATTCTGATCCGTTACGTACAATAACACCGCCATCGGTCGAATCGATCAATCTAACTCTCAGCCTTGCGAGCCGATGGACATCCTTCACTAACTCCTTCTTTCCCTTATTCACGTGGAACAAACTTTCCATGGAGAGTCTACTAAGCGCATCCGCAACCACATTAGCTTTGTCCCGGTGGTAAAGGACACTCATGTCATAGTCCTTAAGTAATTCCAACCACCTCCTTTGCCGAAGATTTAGATCCTTCTGGGTGAACACATACTACAAGCTCTTGTGATCCATAAATACATCCACGTGGACCCCATACAAGTAATGCCGCCATATCTTCAAAGCAAACACCACCGCGGCCAACTCAAGATCATGGGTCGGTTAATTCTTTTCATGAAACTTTAGTTGTATCGAGGTGTATGCTATTACCTTCCCACGCTTCATCAACACACATCCCAGTACGACTCTCAAAGCATCACAATATACAACAAAGCCATTGGTACCTTTGGGTAATGTCAACACTGGTGCTGAGGTGAGTCGGGCCTTCAACTCTTGGAAGCTTTTCTCATAAGCATCCGACCATTGGAATTTCACATTTTTTTGTCAAATTAGTCAAAGGTGCTGCAATAGATAATAAACCCTCCACAAACCTTCTGTAATAACCTGCTAGGCCTAAGAAACTCCGGATATCTGAAGAATTCACCGGTCTGGGACAATTCTTCACCGCCTCTGTCCTTTGGGAATCTACCCTTATGCCTTCGCTTGATACCACATGGCCCAAAAATTCTACCGAGTTCAACCAAAATTTACACTTGCTAAATTTTGCATACAACTGACGATCCTTGAGGGTTTGCAGCACTATTCTCAAATGAGTGGCATGCTCCTCCTCCCTACAGGAGTATATAAGAATGTCGTCGATGAACACGATCACAAACATATCCAAATATTGCTTGAACACCCTGTTCATCAGGTCCATAAAAGCTACAGGAGCATTGGTTATCCTAAAAGACATAACAAAAAATTCCTAGTGACCATACCGAGTCTTGAAAGCGGTCTTCGGGATGTCACTCTCCCGAACTCTGAGCTGGTGATACCCGAACCTGAGGTCAATCTTGGAGAAGCACTTGGCAACCTGAAGCTGGTCAAACAAATCGTCGATCCTGGTTAAGGGGTACCTGTTCTTGATGATAACCTTTTTCAATTGCTGGTAATTAATACACATGCAAAAGGAACCGTCCTTCTTTCGAACAAATAGAACTGGTACACCCCATGGAGACTGGCTCGACCTAATGAAACCCTTGTCCAACAGATCCTTTAACTGATCTTTCAATTCCTTTAGCTCGGCGGGAGCCATCCTGTAAGGAGGGATAGAAATAGGCTGCGTATCTAGCAGTAGATCAATACCGAAATCAATTTCCATTTTTGGAGGAACACCTGGAAAATCCTCGGGAAACACCTCCAGGTATTCGCACACCATCGGAACTGACTGAATAGTCGGGGTCTCGGACTCCACATTCTTAACCCTAACCAGGTGGTACATACACCCCTTAGAGATCATCTTCCTATCCATAAGATAGGAAATAAACCAACCTGCTGGCACCGCCGAACTACCCTTCCACTCCACATCCGACTCACCCGGAAAGCAAAACTCCATGGTACAGGTCCTACAATTAATCAAAGCATAACATGCAAAAAACCAATCCATACCCAAAATGATGTCAAAATCAGTCATGGCCAATTATGCTAAGTCTGCAGAGGTAACCTTATGCAAAACAATGACTGGACACCCTCTATACACCCGTCTAGCTACAACCGAATCACCGACAATGGTAGAAACTGAAAACGGTTTTGACAAGGTCTCGGGACTAACTCAAAGGCTACTAGCAATGTAAGGAGTCACGAAAGACAATGTAGCTCCCGGATCTAGCAAGGCATAAACATCAATATGAAAGACACGCAACACACTAGTGACCACGTCTGGTGAAGCCTCGTATTCCTGGTGTGAGGCAAGGACATAGAATCAGTTTCGACGCTGACCGCCACCCCCACTAGTAGATGCTCCCTGTGGAGCTGAACAGGCTGGAGCTGTTGCTGTCCTGGTGGTCTATGGTTGACCCCTATCATCACCCTTTCTAGCATACGGGCATGCTTGGAGCATGTGCCCAGGTCTACCACACCCAAAACAGACATCTGAACCGAGCAGGCACTCCCCGGTGTGACTATTGCCGCACTTCCCACAAGATGGAGAGGTATACTCTAATTGGGTGCTCCTATTATACTTCGACCCTGAAACCTTGCTCCTCTAATCACCCCTGGGTCTGGATGGAACACTAGCTGATAATGGGGATGGGGCTAGTGACCTCTGCTGAAACTATGGACGGTAGCCACCGCCGGACCTCTGATGCGAAAACCCACAACTATTTGTCCGAGCCCTCTTTTCCTCCCTCTCCCTTGCATGAGTAGCCTCCATCTACTGGGAGTACAACACTATGCGAGGAAAGTCCATATCCTGCTGAAGCATGGAAGTCCTGCAATCCTTGTCTAAATAACCATCCACACCATGAACAAATCGGCTCACCCGCACCCTCTGATCTATCACCAACTCTGGGGCGTAATTTGACAAATGAGTGAACTCAAGCAAATACTCCAGTACTATCATCTTTCCCTGCTTGAGGTTCACAAACTCAACTACTTTCAATTCCCTTATCTCCCGAGGGAAGAACCTGTTGAGAAAGGCCATGTGGAACTCATCCCAGCTGATAGGGCCAGCTCTAGCTGCCCTAATGTCCTTCCATCGCTTGTACCAAATATGAGCGACCTCTTTTAGGTGATATAAGAGGCCAAGTCCACAAACTCCCCATTTGTCACTCCCATAACCTGACTGACCTTCAGGATCCCATCGATGAACTCGTGTGGATCCTCATCCACCTTCGATCCCGTGAACTTAGGAGGGTTCATCCTCAAGAAGTCTCTAATCCGAGTCGCCACCGCATTGCCATTATGAGGAACCTGCGCAATAGCCTGCTGATTGACCTGAGCGGTCAAGGCCTGTGCCAACTGTTCGGTTGTCTGATGACTACACGCAAGTGCACGTGATTGAACAAGTAGTAAGTGGCTCAAGTAAGCCAAGTATCGATCCCACAGGGACTGGACTACAGGGAAAAATCACCTCAAGTGTCAATTTACTGTACTCTAAAA
>JACEIK010002068.1:96618-117762 GCA_018107945.1 Datura stramonium | reverse complement strand
GATGGTTAATCTTACACTTGAACTTCATAATTCACTAAATTGATCCATTCCCTGTGGGTTCTATATCCGGCTCTTAAAAAGGTCCACTGTATTACTTGTATGACCACATACGCTTGCGTGTGCGCAGGAGCGCAACACCTATGCTAATTCATTCAACTCCCATGCATGCAAGAGTAGTATTTGAAAACCAAGCATAAAACTCTCCAATTGCTTCTCTAATTCCTTTGGGCTTTCAAGTGAGAGTGTAAGATCAGATTACCCAAGTATGTAGTGTTGTGAATGAGATTCCCTCTTCAGTATCATGCCTCAATTTTCCACATGTTCATGAATTTAAGTATCAAAGTAAATTTGATGATCTTATGGGGTTTTAACCCTAAACTTATGGGATTCTCTTTGATTTGATTATGGATCAATTTCCTTTATATTCTAAATGTTGTTTTAAGACCTATGGGAAGACTTTATACTTAAATTGATTACAATTTTATGATTTCAAATCTTAGTCAATCTATGCCCAATTATGCAAAGTTTCATGAAAGGTCAAGTTATGATTATATTATGATTTTGATCTTCCTAAGTCCAAATTATGATTTATGATTTATAATATGATTGCTCTTCAAGTACTCTTCATAGATTTATGAATGTCAAGTACATGAATTATTACAAATATGAATGTTCTCTATGATTTATGAAATTATGACTTTTGGTCAACTTACGAGCCCTTATTCATGGCTAATTATGTATTTCAAGTATGATCAAACATGTTATGATTTATTGTCCATTAATTTCATGAATGATTTCAAGCTTTCTATATAAGTCCTCATGTGCATGTTTTTAGGAGCAGTGTCTGATACCAAGTAGACCCGATGTCCAAGTAAACCCCATGGTCTCAGAACAACGTGCCACCATACATATATGTATTCATGGATTCCCCCTTGTGATATCACATCATGCACGTTCCTTGCCTGGCAAGCCCGGGATGGCTCTGCCCATTTGAGCGAGATAGTTGGGGCATCATGTAAGCTCTATCATGATGGTGTCAGTTAAGACGAGTTCTCTCTTTTTTCCTCATGATTTATGCATTGTCATGTTTATGTTACTTTGGCTCAAGTTATGTTTTTGTAAGGTTTCTCTTATGATTATGATTATGACTGGGTTATGAATGGTTTGAAAACCTTGAGCCCTTATGTTTATATTATGATATTCATTCATGATTAGCTTGTCCTACTATTATGAACTCTTATGTATTTTAAATGTTCATTTTTACTTACCTTGCATACTTAGTACATTCCAAGTACTGAACACATACTCTATGCTGTATCATTTCATGATACAGGTTCGAGGGAATAGACTTAGCCACACCATTAGTCCTACTTTCCCTTTAGTCCTATTTAGCCAGTGGTGGTGAGTTGTCATCCTTCGAGGACATCCAACTTGATCATTGTTATGTTATTTCATTTACAGACTTTTGTTACGCTAGTTGGAGATGCTGTCCCATCAGCTCATCAGTTATGTTAGAGGCTCTTCAAACAATTTGTAGAATATCAGCTTGTCGGTGTTGGCTTTGTCTTAGATTGATATGTATCTAGAATCCGCTTAAGCATGTATTATATCAGTTTACGCTTGTTGTATGCTCTTAGCCACTATGTTCATGCCATGGGTTCCTTGTCTCGTGTCTCTATCCGGACCTATGTTTGTGTCGTAAAAACTCAGTATTAGAGCATTAGGTTTTGAAGTGTCCTAGGGTGTATGTTAGCCGCGTTAAGTAGAGTCTTTTTCATGAGTGTGAAGCACACCACACTTATGACAAAGAGGCTACAAAACGTTTTAGGAAATTTCCCTTCTTTCATGATCTATGCCGTGCGATGAAATGCCTCTCTATCATTCTAACTTGTGCTACAAGCGTTTGCAGAATCATACCTCCTCGCCGAGTTAATGGAAGAAGAAAAAAATGGAAATGGCCATGAGAATGGCAATAGAGATGGGCACCAGCAGGCCCCACCAACCTCCGAAGATCATATGCCTGATTAGGTTGCCCACATGGAGTTTAGGGAAGCCATCCAAATGTTAGCACATGCATTGACCGCCCAAATCAACTAGCCGGTAGTAGTGCATGTCCCCTAGAATGATAATGTGGCAGTAACAAGAGTCAGGGACTTCCTTAGGATGAACCCTCCACAGTTGCTCGGATCGAAGGTGGACGAGGATCCGCACGAGTTTATTGATGAGATCTAGAAGATCATCCAAATTATGGGGGTGATAGGGGAGGAGTGCGCAGACCTAGCCTCTTATCAGTTGAAAGGGGTTGCCCATATCTGGTTCAGATAATGGAAGGATAGTAGGTCAGTTGGAGCGGGTCCTACTGGTTGGGATGAGTTCCTCACCGCATTCTTAGATCGGTTCTTTCCCTGTGAGATGAGAGAGATCAAGGCAGCTGAGTTTGTGAACCTGAGGTAGAATAATATGATGGTCTAGGAGTATGTTTTAGAGTTCACCTTATTGTCCAAATATGCACCAGAGATGGTGCTAATTAGAGACCTCAGGTGAGCAGGTTTGCATGGAGTAGCGAACTACCTGGTAAAGGATTATAGGACCACTATGCTTCATCAGGACGTCGACTTTCCTCGATTGGTTTTGTATGCCCAGCATATGGAGGCAGCACATTTGAAGGAGAGGGAATCCAATAGGGTCAGGACATATAGTTTTGGGTTCTCCCAGTGGAGGTTGGAAGGCGGACATCGTCAGCAGTCCCATCTGAGGTTATTAGCTCCAACGCTATTATTGGCCAATGCTCCATCTAGATTGTGGGGTGACCAAAGGAGTAGGGAATCAGGTTCGAGGGGACAGAGGAACACGTAGGTAGTGAATACCTTTCCAGTCTATGAGAAGTATGGTAAGAATCACATAGGATAGTGCTTGATTGGATTAGATATCTACTTTGGGTGTGGTAGATTTGGGTACAAGTGTTGGGAGTGTTTGTTGGCTAGGCAGGGTGATGGTAGGGGTCATACTCAGGCTACCAGTTCAGTAGCACCAACACGTCATGCTCAGCTGGGTACATCCACCAGTGCTGGTGGTGGTCAGTGCCAGAATAGGTTTTTTGCCATCACATCTCATCAGGAGCTGGAGACTTCCGCAAATGTAGTCACTGGTATGTTAAAAGTATTCCACTTTGATGTATATGCATTGTTAGACCTAGGGGCTACATTATCTTTTGTGACTCCCATGTTGCTAGTAGTTTTGAAGTCAGTCCTGAAATCCTATCAAAACCCTTCTCAGTCTCTACTACAGTCGGTGATTTAGTTATAACTCGACGGGTGTACATAAATTGCCTTGTCACAGTCCTTCAGAAAGTCACCTCAGTAGATTTAGTAGAGCTAGGCATGACAAATTTTGATGTTATCCTTGGCATGGATTGGCTTCATACATTTTCTACCTCAGTGAATTGTAGAACCCGTGCAGTAGAGTTTTGATTTCCTGGTGAGCCAATCCTAGACTGGAAGGGTAGTTCAACTGTGCCTGTAGGTCATTTCATTTCCTACCTTAAGGCTAAAAAGATTATCTTTAAAGGTTGTCGTACCATCTAGTTAGGGTTAAGAAGGCTACATCCGAAACCTCGACTATCCAGTCAGTTCCTTTAATGTGTGAATATCCAGAAGTGTTTCAGGATGATCTACCGGGAATTCATCCCGAGTGTCGAGATCAACTTTGGCATCGACCTTCTTCCTGATATGCAGCCGATATCTTTTCCTCCTTGTAGAATGGCTCCAGTTGAGCTAAAAGAGTTGAAGGATCTCTTAGACAAGGGTTTCATTAGACCTAGCAAGTCCCCATAGTGTGCACTAGTTCTCTTTGTCCGATAGAAGGATGGTTCCCTTTGAATGTGCATTGACTATTGGTAGTTGAACAAGGTCACAATCAAGAATAGGTATCCCCTCCCCATAATTAATGGCTTGTCTGACCAATTTTAGGGTGCCAAGTGTTTTTCAAAAATAGACCTAAGACCTGGATATCATCAGCTCAGGGTTAGAGAGAGTGACATCCCGAAGATAGCCTTCGGGACTCGATATGGTAAGTATGAGTTTGTAGTTATGTCTTTTGGACTAACGAATGGTCCTACATCTTTTATGGATTTAATGAACAGGGTGTTCAAGCCATATTTGGACATGTACGTGATTGTATTCATAGATGAAATTCTCATATATTTTCAGAGTTAGGAAGAGCATTCCGCTCATTTGAGGGTGGTGCTACAGACCCTTAAGGATCCCAACTGTATGCTAAATTCAACAAGTGTGAGTTTTGGTTAAACTTAGTGGCATTTTTGGGTCATGTGGTGTCAAGTGAAGGTGTATAGGTGGACTCTCAAAAGATAGAAGCTGTCCAGAATTGGCCTAGACCAGTGAGTCCTTCAGATATTAGGAGTTTCTTGGGCTTAACTAGTATCCATCGCAACACCATTGACTAAGTTGACCCAGAAGAAAGTGAAGTTTCAATGGTCAGAGGCCTGTAAGAAGAGTTTCCAAGAGTTGAATACTTGACTAACCTTAGCACCACTGTTGACTCTACCTGAGGGTACCGATAGGTTTGTGGTATACTTTGATGCCTCAAGGACCGTCCTTGGTTTTGTATTAATATAGCACGATAAGGTTATAGCCTACGCTTCTAGGCAGCTGAAAGTCCATGAAAAGAACTATCTGACTCATAACCTCGAGTTGGCAGCAGTAGTATTTACCTTGAAGATTTGGAGACACTATCTGTAGGGGGTCCATGTGGATGTGTTTACGGACAACAAAAGCCTATAATATGTATTTACTCAAAAGGATCTAAATCTACGTCAAAGAAGGTGGTTGGAGCTTCTCAAGGATTATAATATAAATGTCCTTTTGTCATGCTGACAAGGCTAATATGGTGGCAGAAGCTCTTAGCAGGCTTTCAATGGAGAGTGTATCCCATGTAGATGAGGGGAGGAAAAAGTTAGTGAAGGATGTGCATCGACTTGCACGAATAGGGGTTCGTCTTGTTGACCAGGAAGATGATGGTGTCATTGTTTAGAATGGATCAGAATCTTCCTATGTGAGGATCCTATTTTGGTAAAGTTGAAGGAAGCTGTTCAGAATCAGAGGGTAGAGGTTTTCTCCCAAGGGGAAATGGTGTACTAGGATATCAGGGCCATTTGTGTGTTTTGAGTTTTGATGACTTGAGGGAGAGGATATTGCATGAGGCTCATGGTTCCAGATATTCTATACATCCAAGTGCCACCAAGATTTATCTTGACCTACAATAAATCTATTGGTCGAATGGCATGAAGAAGGACATAGCAAAATTTGTGGAAAAGTGTCCGAATTGTAAACATGTGAAAGTTGAGCATCAAAGAATTGGAGGTGTACTTCAAGACATTAGTATCCCAACTTGGAAGTGAGAGTAAATCAATATGGACTTCATTATAGAGTTGCCTCGTACTCTTCACAGTATGACTCCATATGGGTGATTGTGGATAAGTTGACCAAAGCAACTTATTTCCTACCAATCAAGACTACCGACTCAATGGAGGATTATGCTAAATTGTATATTCTGGAGTTAGTTTGGTTGCATGGAGTGCCCCTGTGCATCATATCAGATAGAGGTACTCAGTTTACCTTTCAGTTTTGGAGATCATTTTTAGAAGGGGCTCGGTACTCAGGTCATGCTTAGTACAACTTTTCACCTACAGACAGACGGTCAGGCTGAATGGACCATTCAAACCCTTGAGGATATGTTGAGAGCGTGTGTGATTGATTTCAAGGATAGTTGGGATGATCATTTACCTCTCATCGAATATGCATATAACAACAGTTACCATTCTAGCATTCAAATGACTCCGTTTGAGGCTCTTTATGGGCGGAGGTGTAGATCGCCTATTGGTTGGTTCTAAGTCGATGAAGCTACATTGATAGAATCAGATTCAGTCCACGAGGATATGGAGAAGGTTCAGCTTATAAGGGAAAGACTGAAAACAACTCAGAGTCGCCAAAAGTCCTATGCGGATATGAGGAGGAGAGAACTTGAGTTTGAAGTTGATGATTGGGTGTTTCCGAAGGTATCTCCTATGAAGGGAGTGATGAGATTCAGAAAGAAGGGGAAACTTAGTCCCCATTATGTTGGCCCGTACATGATTGTGAGATGTGTTGGCACAGTGGCTTATGATTTGGGGTTTCCCTCAAAATTGGCTTCAGTACATCTAGTTTTCCATGTGTCGCTTTTAAAGAAGTGCACGGGTGATCTGGCTTTGGTTGTTCTGGTGGAGAGCATAGGTGTAAAGGATATCCTTAGCTATGAAGAGGTTTGCGTCTACTCCCTTCTAGTTCAGTTCCAGCTTGAGGTATCAGTTTCCTCCCGAGTACTCTATTTAGTTTCATGTTCAGTTCATGTATCCCAGTTTCTTTCATGTCAATGCATGTATGTGTGATTCATGAATTCAGTTTAGTCATGTATTTAAGTCCGAAGTCAGTCACTTTGTTAGTTTTCAGCTCTAGATGTTCAGTATTTGGGATGACCGGTTTTCCCCAAGTGATTCAGTATGTTACCCCACATTTGAGGACAAATGTTCCCAAGTATTGTATTGTAATACCCAAAGAAGTGCCCAAAGCTAGGTTCGGAATTAGAAAAGAGATCAACATAAAAGTTTGGAAAATATCACAGGACGACTCATCGTACTAGTCGTGGGAAGGAATGATGAGTCATTAGTGGGAGTCATGGTAAGCTGTTGGGTATGAAGATCTGGACTAACGAGCCATGGTATGACTCGTTGGTCGATGTGATGACTCATCATCACAAGTCATGGTTAGAACCTAAAAAAGGAGGGGTCTGGAGTAATGAGTCAAGGTACAACTAGTGGGTGATTGTAATGGATTGTGATAAGGGTCGTGGTTTCTGGGTATGGAAGTGCTGTAACAGATGGTGTCACGACCCATGGTTGGTAACCACGATCCATGGGATGTAATCGTGGGATGTTCAGAGATATGTCGTGGGTCTAGCAGCAACGGGTTGTCTCACGATCCATAATGCCATGTAACGACCCATGATAGGCACCCGTGGCGTGATCTTTAGAAATCAGACCGCCGATCTATGGTAACAACGAGAGGCTACCACGAGTCTTTACTTCATGGTACAACTCGTGGTATGAGTCATGGTCCCTAGCAATGTCAATTTCTAAAGTTTTTCATTAAAGGTATTTTTGTAAATCCGAAGCTCTAAGGTCCTAAACTACATTGTATTAAGCTCTGTTAGGAGGATTTTAAGAGGGTTTAACCTATCCTAATTTATTCAACTCCCATGGATGTAAGAGTAGAGGTCTCTCTTTGAAAATCAAGCCTAGAACTCTCCAATTTCTTCTCCAATTCCTTTGGGCTTTCAAGGGAGAGTGTAAGATAAGATTACCCAGGTATACAGGGTTGTGAATGAGAGTCCCTCCTCACTCTCATGCCCCAATTTTCCTCCATGTTCATGAATTCAAATATTAAAGTAAATTTGATGATCTTATGAGGTTTTAACCCCAAATTTATGGGATTCTCTTTGATTTGATTATGGGTGAATTTCCTTTATGTTATAAATTTGTTTTAAGACCTATGGTGTATTTTACACTTAAATTGATTACAATTTTATGATTTCAAATCTTAGTCAATATATGCCCAATTATGCAAAGTTTAATGAAAGGTCAAGTTATGATTCTATTATGATGTTGATCTTCCTAAGACCAAATTATGATTTATGATTTATGATATGATTGCTCTTCAAGTACTCTTCATGGATTTATGAACTTCAAGTACATGAATTTTTACAAATATGCATGTTCTTCATGATTTATGAAATAATGACTTTTGACCGACTCACGGGCCCTTAATCATACCTAAGTATGTATTTCAAGCATGATCAAACATGTTATGATTTATTGTCCATGAACTTCATGAATTATTTAGTGATTTCTACATGGGGCCTCATATGCATATTTTTGGGAGCAGTGTCTCGCATCGAGTAGACCTGGCGTTCACGTAAACCCCGTGGTCTCAGAACTACATGCCACAATAGGTATATGTATTCATGGATTTTTCCCTTGTGATATCACATCATGCACTTCCCTTTCCTGGAAGCCTGGGACGGCTCTTCCTACTTGAGCGAGATAGTTGGGGCATCATGTAAGCTCTATCATGATGGTATCGGTTAAGACAAGTTCTCCCATTGTTCCTCATGATTTATGCATTGTCATGTTTATGTTACTTTGGCTCAAGTTATGCTTTTATAAGGTTTTTCTTATGATTATGATTATGACCGGGTTCTGAATGGTTTGAAAACCTTGAGCCTTTACGTTTATATTATAATATTCACTCATGATTAGATTGTCCTAGTCTTATGAACTCTTATGTATTTTAAATGTACATTTTTACTTACCTTGCATACTCAGTACATTTCAAGTACTTACTGCAAACTCTATGCTGTATCGTTTCATCACACAGGTCCGAGGGATCAGACTTAGTCGCACTATAAGTCTTGCTTTCCCCTCAGTCCTATTTAGCTAGTGGTGGTGAGTCCTCATCCTCCGAGGACATTCAGCTTGATCATTGTTATGTTATTTCAGTTACAGAATTTTGTCGAGCTAGTTGGGGATGCTGTCCCACCAGCTCATCAATTATGTTACAGGCTCTTCAAATAGTTTGCAAAATATCAGCTTATCGGTGTTGGCTCTTTCTTAGATTGATATGCATCTAGACTTCCGCTTAAGCATGCTTTATTAGATCAATTTCCTCTTGTTGTATGCTCTTAGCTGCTATGTTCATGCCAGGGGTTGACTTGGAGCCTCTTGGGGTTCCTCGTCCGGTGTCTCTATCCAGGCCTATGTCCAGGTCATGAAAATTAAGTGGAAGGAACAAAATAACATCCAACTATCTTAAACATCCCCAGAACATGAAAGCCATTGTACGAATGGACTTTTACCTAAACAAATCTAGAGAGGAACAATTTAAGAAAAATCAAAACAAAAAAATGTTTGGAAAAGAAAGTCATCTTTAGTGGTGGATTCGAAGAAGCTCATCCGAGTCCACTCACCTTCCACTAGGTTACTGCTGCTCGAGAGGTGGGGTTTCGATGAACTTCTGGGGTCGAGGTCTATACTCAGAAAAGAAGTGCAGGAGTAGTGTCAGTACAAAATAAAATATTGGTAGGCATCGTCGGCCGACCTTAAATGATAACACATATAAGTGAAACAACATTATGCAATTATCCCAGAACACAAGTTCAATAAATAATACTCATTCAGAAAAATTCAATCTGTGTAGGGTGTTAACCGTCTTGCAAACTGGATTGAGCCTCGCTGCAGCGGAATAGGTTGCGTTACAACAGTACTGCCTTGGTAGTAGCTCGACTTAGCTGGAGACCTATAGTTATCTTTAACTCTCTTTCAACATTCTACAAATCACAACCATCCAAGGTACTCATAGCCATTAGTACAAATATCAATATATCGTAACCACATGGAATATACAATGAACCACTCACAATATATTTCACAATTCATCATGAGACTTAACTTTACAATTACCATCAAATCATCATAACAACATCAACATTTCTAATACATAGAATACATAGCAAGGAATTTAATTCATTCAAGTGCTCATATTCCATGATCTCTTAGAAATTTGATTCTCCTATGATTCTATTTATGCTTTATGATTATGAGTACATGATTTCTATGAAAAACTCTCATGATTCTCTAATTTCAAGTTTGTGATTTTTCTCAAGTATGTATGAATCTCATAATTATCAAGTTTTTGTATAATAGCTGTATTTTCAGTATTGTTTTCATGGCTAGTTCATGTATGTCAATCATTTTATGAATTTATCATGTTATATTAAACTTGTACATACAAAATATATGTTTCATGTATGATTAGGAGCACTACGTATGGTTGGAGTAGTATTTAATATCAAGTTTAGACGGGGTTCAGCGCACCTAGGTCTAAGAACTATGTGTTCACCGCAGGATAAGTGGTCCTTGCCAGTAGTGAGTGTCTCCCTTGCCCCAAGCCTAAGGGGTCCTCGCTACTTAAGAGTGTCTTCCTTACTCTACTGGGCTCATGAGTGATATCATGCCTTCATGGTTATTACCCTTGGAAAGGTATGAACATGATGAAGGGCATATTTATGCACTTCTTAGCCATATTTTGCCCATACTTACTATATTTGAGAATGAATTATGTGAGTTTGCATGTGTTTTATGATATATATTTGCGAAAAGAGCTAACGCATATGATTAGATGCTTTCAGGGCTACAACTGAAGGATTTAGGTGTATTTGAGGCTTTTGGAACCAAGGTAAAGAAGTTGGATTGAACAAGCCAATATCAATGCATGTAGCACTGCACAGGCACACCTATGCGACCAGTAGCGTGACCAAAGGCACGAGGCATCGGCCTTGCTGCGCAATGAAATACACAACGTGGCACAAAGTTGGCACAGTGACATGCGCGACACGACACAAAGGCAGCGCAATCACTAGTGCGGCGTGCCAGTCCTGTCCGGGTGCCGACAAAGGAATCCTACTTCAACTAGGAAAAGGAGCTATAAATCCCAAGTCAAATCCGCGAAGGAACAAAGAAGGAATAAATCTACTATTATAAGTACCCTTTATTTCTTCGTAATAGAGAGGACACTTAGAAGAGAATTTTTAGCCAAGTTTAGACAAGTTAGAGAAGTTTTATTGAGACAGTTGTTGTTGAATTGTTCTTCCTTATTTTTTTGCAATAATCAAGTGAGTTTCTTCCTAATCATCATTATAAGTATTAATTTATGTGTTTGTCTATGAATTCTATTAATTTACTTATAATTATGAGAGGCTAAAACCTCAACAACTAGGGTTGTGGGAACTATGGTGAATTAACGAACTAGAGTTTGCACGACGTAATTCTAAACCAATACTAAGCACTTGTATTGTATTCTCTTTATCTTTAAATGTTTATTAACAGTGCACAACGTTAGGACTAAAGTATCATACACTTCAATTTTCATTTTGAATTAACCTAGAAAAGTAGAGATTAGGAAAAGAGAATTTTAATGAAGCCTTGATTTTAATGATCATTGTGTGACTTGAGTTGCAGTTGCAGGAAAGTTAATTTGGGACATATTGATAATGGTTAGTTTGAAATTGCTCATGAGACTTGACTCGGTGATTGAGTATAAGCATCCAATAGGGACGAACCAGTCATTTGGATGAACCATAGTTATTAGTTTTATAAGTAATGTATTGGGACATATCACAAGTGTAAAACCCGAAGTAGTTATGAATCCATGAGGAACACTTACCCTAGTAAGTTGCATTAATTTGGAATCAACATTCAATTTCTCAATAATATTACTTGTTAATTTTACAAATCCCCCCTTTAGGAGATAATTGCCTCAAGAGCTTAAATATTAGCGTTCTTCTATATCCTTCCATATTCCTTGTGGGTTCGACCCCAACCTCTTTGTTGGGTTCTTTATTGACAATATCTGCTTCATACTTTGCCAGGAAGTGTGAGTTTGAGAATTATCAAAAAATGGCACCATTTCCTAAGAATACAACTTAGGAGTAGATTAATTGCTTGTATTTAACTTTTAGTCTTTATTTCCTATTTTACATTTTTTATTTTTATTTTTTTCTAACGTGTGACAGGTTAGCGTGGTAAAACATGCAACCAAAATATAACCACGATCTCAATATGTATCTTGATGAAGTATGAGTAGTCAAGATACCTGTGTCATGTCGCGACGTTAAATCAAGTTATACTTGGGAGGCAACCCAAGATAACTTTTTATTTTGATGTGTTTATTCATGTGTATAGGAGTTAAGGCATAATCCATAATTATTGAGCATGAACATTTTAAATGGGGTGCGAAATAGCTGAATAGTGCACAAGGCAGCACAAAGGCCAAGCAACGCAAGGCCTGGTGCAACGCATAGGGAATGAGGTGTGATAAGCACCGCACTGCGACAGTAGTGTCCCAAGCTAAAAAAATGCACGGGTTAGGGGGTCGACCCGACCCATGGGGGTATTTTAAATTTCCAAAAAAACCTAATTTTCCCCCCATTCCTTCAGCTATCAGCACTACACAGCCCAAAAATACCAAGAAAACTCTCCAAAAACTTCATCTTTTCTTCAAATTCCTCTGAACTTTTTCACCGAAAACACAAAGCATAACATTTTTCTTATGAAACCTCCATAAGTGGCACCAAAACCAAGTAAGGGGAAAGGAGTGGCTTCTTCAAGCCATGGGTCGAAAAGAGCAAGGACAGCTAGTGAAGAGGAGTATGAGCATGGCACCACAACCATTAAGTCGATATGGGCTCCATTGGTTCACGAAGCAAGAAGGTAAAAAAATGGTTTAAAGAGCATATTGAATCAAAGTATTCACCTAACATGTTCATTGATAGAAAAAGTTTAGCATATGTTTCTCTCATATGGTAGATAGATTACACACTCTTGGTCTTGGTGTTGTATTTGATGCTCCGGGTGATTGTAATTTGAATATGGTGAGAGAATTCCTTACTAATTAGGAACCAAAGGAGAGGAAAAATCAAGTCAAAATTAGGGACAAATTATAAAATTTTCGCCTACTGCTTTGAATAGATTACTTGGTACACCTAATATTGACCCATAACCTTTTGTGAACATTGTGAAGAAACCCCATTATAGTGACATTAGACATACACTTTGTGGCCCTAACTCTTTTGAAAGGTGTACTCGCCACCAACAATTTGGGTATCATGTTTCATTCCCGTATTCTCATATAAGTAGGGAGGCACGTCTTTGGTTAAAGATTGTTTATGCTTGTTTAGTTCCTTGGAAGCATGTAATTCATGTGACTAGGGAGAGGGTTTTTCTTGTCTACGCGCTAATGACTGGGATGCCAATAAATGTGGGTGTAATCATAAAAAATGTGTTGAGGAGAGAAATAGTGAAAAAGGGCCAAAACTTTGGGTTTGGGGGTCTCTTGACCTGATTTCTGCGTGGGCATAATATAGAGAAGGAGGAGGCAGACTATAGATATGTTTATGATTCGAAGGAATTGATGTGACCAAAACTAAGGAACCAGTGGGTGTAAATGGTCCAGTATTTTCTGTCAATGAGCACAATGCGCTAATTGATAACATATTGAGTCACTTGTATGGCATGCAAATGCTACAACTGAGAATGAATAGTGTGACTGAGGAGCAGCTGCAACAGCTCAACATGGATTATCCTCTGAGTGAACATTCACGAGCCCTTTGCAAAGTTGGGACTGGATTTGAGGAGCCCATTGATGATGAAGTGGCCACAGAAGATGAGATGGCAAGAGTAGACTCTGACATAGAGTCTAGTGATGCAGAGGAGGAGGATTCTAAGATGGGGGAATCTGCTCTTTCCCCCCAAAACGACAAGGAGTAGAGGCACGACGAGTTCTTCTTTTACTCTTTTACTTTATGCTTTATTATTTTAGCACTGGGGACAGTGTTAGTAATTAAGTGTGGGGTGGGAGAAGCAAACTTCATATTACTATGTATGCTTTAATTGCTAAATTTGCGCATGGTAGGCCTAGTTTTTTTGGGATCTATGACTTATCTTGTGTATTTGTTGATTTGTAGTTAGTTTTTTAAAATTTTATTTTATTTTGGGTTCCTGCGATTTTTATTTTCGATACGTATTCGGTGGATAGTCCCTTAGAACCGACTAGAGAGTCTATATTTTTATTTTTAATTTTCTTATTTTTTTATTTTTAGTCATTGAGTCATGACTTTGCCCGATGATGGATGTATGACAACCTTCTTAAGGGTAAATTAGTTATTAGGAAGAACGAGAACTTAGACCTACGAATGCTAGGTGCTTCACTTTAGGTATCATTGAGACTTTAAATAAATTTACTCAAAAATGCATGAAAAAGGTGGAAACACTTAGTCTTTTGGAACTTGACTCTTGTAATTGAAAAAATGGGCTTAATTATATTATGCATGCAATATAAATATATGTGTTTATGTGATCTTGATTTCCATTGTTGAACCATTTTGTGCCAATGTGTGAGAAATTTTTAATATACTCCATGCTTGCAATTTAATGTCTAGAACTTGACCAATGTGTGTGCGAAATGAAATACGAATGATGGATTAAGAAAGTGATATAGGCGTTTCTTTGGTAGCCTTGTTTTTATCCTATTTTACCTACCTTGATGTGAATATCCTAGTTAGACATTTTGAGCCTTAACTTATTCTTTTGATAGCCATATTATTAAGCTTAATACCTTTTTGCTCTATTGACTTGAATTTGATCCAAATGGCTCCTAGAACACTTTAGTTGATAATTTTTGCATAAAAGGAGCATAAGTGGAGAAGTTAAGGAAAAAGCTAAAAAAGTGTGAAAATTAGATCTAAAGAGAAGGGTAAAATTTTAAAAACAAAGAGGGTGATGTTAGTGGGAAAACAAAAAGAAGAAGCAGCTTCGAAAAAAAAAGAAATACGATGATAAAAAAAAAGTGTGAATGAACTCAATGTTGAAAAAAATCCCCACTAGTCACCTAGGTTGAAAATTTGGAAAATAAAAGGAGGTATAAGGAGAAAAATAGGAGATTGAAGAATGTGATAAAATCCAAATGTTGTGAAGTATTAAAGTGCTTAGGGAGCTTAGTCACTATCTTTGCCAAATAATTTCTACCCGTCCCTAAGCCTACATTACACCAAAATTTAAGTCCTAGTTGATCCTTGATTCATAATTCTATATTAGTGAAGTATTACACTAACGGCAAGCCAATGAGTGATCTTTTGCATGTATGTTGAGTTCTTTGGTAGAGTGAGCAGAAATTGTTTATTTATGCCCATGTTCATGTTGATTGATAGCTTGTGTGAGAAAGGGCATATATCCAAAATTGTGAG
This sequence comes from Datura stramonium, assembly GCA_018107945.1. NCBI lineage: Eukaryota > Viridiplantae > Streptophyta > Magnoliopsida > Solanales > Solanaceae > Datura > Datura stramonium. The sequence continues at coordinate 102,855 of JACEIK010002068.1, read as the reverse complement.
GGCCACAATGGTAAGACTTTGGTATCACTTGATTGCTAAATTACATATGATTCATGTTGGCCCAAAATATATCTTAATGAGTTTGTTTTCAAACCCTACGTGATTTCGAACTTTGACATTTTAATGTTGATCCTATATGCATGTGAGTGAATTGTTGGAGCTTTATTGATTTGTCTCATGATCCTAAGTGCAAGTAGACCTATTCGTAGGATGAATTTTGTGTATAAATTTGAGAAGGGAAGTAGTAGATTGTTCGAGGAGAACAATAGTTTAAATGTGGAGTGGTGATGAAGGGTGTATTTACGCACTTCTTAGCCATATTATGCCCATACTTTACTATGTTTTGAGAACGAATTATGCGTGTTTGCATGTGTTTAATGATATATATTTGCGAAAAGAGCTAACGCATATGATTAGATGCTTTCAGTGATAAAATGATGGATTTAGGTGTATTTGAGGCTTTTGGAATGAAGGTGAAGAAGTTGGATTAAACAAGACAAGATCAATGCATGTAGCACTGCATAGGCACACCTGCGTGACTAGAAGTGTGAGGCACCTGCCTTGCTGTGTGACCAAAGGCGCAAGGTGCCGGCCTTGCTGTGCAATGACATGCGCGATGCGACACGAATCTAGCGCAATGACATGCACAACGCGTCACCAAGGTAGCGCAATCACTAGTGCGGTGTGCCAATCCTGTCCGGGTGCCAACAAAGGAATCTTACTTCAACTAGGAAAAGGAGATACGAATCCCAAGTCAAATCCGTGAAGGAAAAAAGAAGGAATAAATCTACTATACCCTTTATTTCTTCGTAATAGAGAGGACACTTAGAAGAGAATTTTTGAGCCAAGTTTAGACAAGTTAGAGAAGTTTTATTGAGACAATTGTTGTTGAATTGTTTTTCCTTTTTTTTTGCAATGATAAAGTGAGTTTCTTTCTAATCATCATTGTAAGTTAATTTATGTGTTTGTCTATGAATGCTATTAGTTTACTTATAATTATGAGAGGCTAAAACCTCCAGAATTAGGGTTGTGGGAACCATGATGAATTAACGAACTAGGGTTTGCACGACTTGATTCTAAACCAATACTAAATGCTTGTATTGTATTCTCTTCATCTTTAAATGTTTCTTAATAGTGCGCAACATTAGGAATTGCCCGAATTCTTTACTTTCTTGAACCTAGAGAAGTAGAGATTAGGAAAACAGAATTACGACAAAGCCTTGATTTTTATGATCATTGTATGACTTGAGATGTGGTTGCAGGAAAGTTAATTTGGGACATATTGATAATGATTAGTTTTAAATTTCTCATGAGACCTGACTCAGTGATTGAGTATAGTCATCCAATAGGGACGAACCAGTCGTTTGGATGAACCCTAGTTATTAGTTCTACAAGTAAAGTATTGGGATAGATCACAAGCGTAAAACCCGAAATAGTTATGAATCCATGGGAAACACTTACCCTAGTAAGTTGCATTAATTTGGAATCAACATTCAATTCTAAACAATATTACTTGTTACTTTTACAAACCCCCCTTAAGAGATAATTGACTCAAAATCTTAAATACTAGCATTCTTCTATATCTTTCTATATTCCTTGTGATTCAAGTCCAACCTATTTGTTGGATTCTTTATTGATTACGTCCGTTTCATACTTTGCCAGGAAGTGTGAGTTTGAGCATTATCAGAACACCCTCCCTATAGGGGTATAGCCCGTGCTCACAATGCTCACTTGGAGTATGTCGTTTATGAGAATCTTCCACTATTCCTCATGTTTCATGTCTCTTCATGTTTAGGATTTATGGTGTAATGTTTTATAATATCTGACCCATTGATCAGCTTATGAAATTTACTTATGATCTCAAACTTGTTAAACTTTATGACTTTGTTTTCAAAACCTTGGGTTGTTATACTTCAAATAACGATGAATAACTTATGTTTTATGACTATATCCCGATCATAATTTTTAGCATGTTGTCCTTACTCTCATGTTTTAGTTATCTTCTATACTCAGTACAACAAAAGTAATAATCACATACTTTTGTGCTATATCATCTTATGATATAGGTTCGGGTGATCAGTCTCAATCCCGCTGCTAGATTTGCTCTAGCTCCAGGTTTAGTATCAGCATTTGGTGATTCCTCATCATCTGAGGACATCAATTTTGGTTTATGTCCCTTTTATGTCTTTTTAGACTCAAACTTAGTAGAGCTAGTTGGGGGTTTTCCCATCAACTTATCTTATCTTAGAGGATTTTCAGATGATGATATATGGATATTCAGGTATTTGACTCGTTGTTCTAGTTGCTATGTTTTATGATGTCATAGAATTCACTTATGCTATATCTTATGATTGTTTCCTCTTAGTGTATACTTATGCTTATGTATTCATGTATCATAGGTTAGCTTAGAGCCATTCATGGTTCTAGGTCCCATATAACGTCCAAGGTCTATACTCAGGTCATGACAAACTTGGTATCAGAGCATCAGGTTTAGGTGTGTCATAGGGTGTCTGAAAGTCGCATTAAGTAGAGTCTTTTTCATAGGTGTGAAGTGCGCCATACTTATGAGGAAGAGGCTATAAGATATTGTAGGAAAATTCCCTTCTTTCATGTTCTATGTCGTGCAATGAAGTCCAACTCTCCTTATCCTTCTAACTCGTACTATAGGCATTTGCAAAAAATGCCTTCTAAAGAGCCAACGGAACAAGGAATGGCAATGGTAATGAAAATGGGAATCATCCAACCCTACCAGCTCCAATAGACTCTTTGAATGAGTAGGTGACTCATGAAGAGTTTAGGTCGCTTTTTTGATGATGACCCAAGCCATGATGGCCCAGGTCAACCAGCAGGCGGTTGCACCTATGAACACCAATGGGAGTGCTGTAGTGTCTAGAGTGTGAGACTTCACCAGGATGATCTTGTCGGAGTTGCATGGTTAAAAGGTGGACGAGGATCCACAGGAGTTCATTGATGAGATCTGGAAAATTACACATATTATGGGATTACCGGAGAGGAGAGTGCAATCTTGGCCTCTAATGAGTTGGTAATTTACTAACTCATTTGGCTTCTAAGCATGAGTTATTACTTTGTTCTCACACAATTTAAAAAGGTTTTATGCCTTTTTTCTTTTTTATACAGGCAATTGAATGAAGAAAAGATAATGAAGGATTTGAACTTAAAGAAATCTAGTTTGGACATGTTGTTGCATCTGCTAAATGCAGATGTAAAGCAGATGGGACTGCCTTGCACCTGTGTTTCATCTGCTAGCTGTAGATTGGCATATGCTAAACATAGATGCCTCTATAGATTGGATTGCCTTGCACCTACTTTTGATTTGCTAGCTGCAGATTAGCATCTGTTAAATGCAGATGCCTCCACTAATGGGACTGCCCTGCACCTGCTTTTCATCTGCTGTAGTAGATTGACATCTGCGAACCACAGATGAAAAGCAAGTGACCCATTTCACTGATTCAAGGGTAAAAACATCCACAAAGGCTCCCATGTACCTAAAAGCTTCCAAGGGAAATTTTGGAAAGTTGTACACTAGAAAGTTTTAGATGTTTTTCACCTAATTGTAACACATCATAGCATAGAATTGAATTGTTGAGAGAAGTAGAGAGAGATAGATAGACTGTACACTTTCCCTTTTTTTCATCTTCTTCAATTACATTGGAAAATACACCATTGTTGCAAGATTTTGAAAGGTTAAATTTACTATTCATTATGATGATTATTGACGATTTATCCATGCGTATCATTTATCTATCTTCATTTATGAGTAGCTAAATTTCTAGCTAGGTGTGTGTTCTTGATGAGTGTTTAACTTGATTGGGTATTGATAATAGTTGTTAACTTTAATATAAAAGCGTGGTGCTATTGTTTCCTCTGAATATTAATTGAGAATTAGCGGTTGCAAACACTAGTTTAGTTTACTTCTATTGCTTGAGCTTGAGAAAGAAGAGTGAGGTATGGGTGATGAAATAATAATGGGGATTTGGAGTATGGATGTATGGGGTTGAGTTAGAGATAGTCAAAACCCATATCCTCACTCTATTAAAGGGTTAAGGCTAGAGATAGCTTGACCCTTTCTCAAGCTTGGTGTGGCTAATTTTTGATTATGACCTTGGGGTTTGAGATAAACCAAGATAAAAACATTCTTGTGGTTGAAAAACAAGAGGAAGTGCTTTGATCCATACTATAAATTGAAGTTAACGCAATTGAATCAATCTTTGTCTAGTTAAAATTTCATCTATTGCACATCCCTAGCCCTTTCCTATTACTTGAAACAAATTATTTGTTCAATATAGTCTCTTCAAGTCGAATTTAATATTATTCTCCATTTTCCCCCCAAAGCTTTACTTTATACATGTTTACAATGATGCATGCTAGTTTGAGTTATCTTACAACTTTTGGTTTATCCATCTCGATTCATTAAGGGATTCAGCCTCGACACCTATTGGGTATTTTATTTTTAACAACAACCGCTGCCATCTACCCTTAATTAGGAGAGATGTATTGAGAGTTATCAGCCTCCTATCAGTTGAAGGGGAAGGCTCACATAATTCAGGCAGTGGAAGAAAGGTCGTAAGGTAGGAGTAGCTTCTATTTATTGGGATGAGTTCGTTACGGCTTTCTGGGATAGATTCTTTTGCTGGGAGATGAGGGAAGCAAATGTTGCAGAATTCATAAACCTAAAGCAGTATAATATGATGGTGCAGGAGTATTCCTTGAGGTTCACTAGTTGTCAAAGTACGCCCCAGAGATGGTTGCCCACCCAAGGGCTCGTATGAGCAAGTTTGTGTCAGGGGTCTTAGATTTAGTGGTCAAGGAGTGCAGGACCGCATGCTTATCAGTGATACGGACAACTCTCAACTCATGATTCATGCCCAACAAATTGAAGAGGATAAGTTAAAGGAGAGGAGAGGGAGACCAAGAGGGATAGGATAGAGAACTTCGAGTTCTCACAATAAAGGATAGGCAGTGGGCATCACTCACAGTCCTATCAGAGATCATCAACCTCAGCTCCATCTTCAGCTAACATTTTATCAAGGACCATAGGTGATTAGAGGAGTAGAGCACCAGACTTTAAGACTCAAGGGAGCATGTCCAAAGGACACACATTCCCAACATGAAAGAAGCGTGGTAGGAACCACCCTGGAGAGTGGTTGATTCATTCTAATGCTTATTTCAGGTATGGTTAGCTCGGATATAGATTCAAGAATTGTCCTTTAGTCAGATAGGGTAACGGTAGAGGCCATGCCCCAGCCACCTTTTCAGTAGCTTCAGCAACTTGCCCATTCGAACAGGGCGTATCATCTAGTGCAGTTGATAGAAAATGCTAGAACCATTTCTATGACCTTTGATCATGCCAGCAGTAGGAGAATTCACTTGATGTGGTCACGGATATGTTATGAGGTTTTTACCTTGATGTTTATGCATTACTAGATCCATGGGCCACATTATCCTTCATGACTTCCTATTGTTACTATCAGTTTCAGTCCCTAAGATTAGACTCGAGGACTAAAATAAAGAAAATAGGGAAAATTGCACCAGGTCACAAAACTAGTCGTGGTGTGAATCGTCAAGTGACCCGATGGGTTATGGTATCACCCATTAAGTGTGCAAGTTGGTGAAAAAGGGGAGTCTCAGGGAGTCTTTATGACTGGTTAAGTGACCCGTTAAATTATATGACGAATCGACATGTGAGGTGTCAAGAGAAGATCAAAAAGTTTGATAAGAAGTTACTAGTGACAATGGGTCAAGGGACGACTTGTCAAGTCTCCCAACAGGTCGTCCAGTCACTCATTGGGTCTGGCAGTGAGTATTTTCCTATTGGGTCATTAAAGGAGTTTTCATAATTCTGAAGTTCCAAACATCTAAATAAGTTGTTTTAAGCCTTCTAAAGGGTGTTTTTAAGGGTTTTAATTATCCTAAATCTTCATTCTACACCTAACACTCCTAAGTGAAGATCAAATCCCCTCAAGAGAAGCTAGAGTTCTTCATCAAATCATCTTCTTAATTCTCTTTGGGTCTCCAATCAAGTTAAGGATTCTTCAAGCACAGGTATATGGGGTTATAAATGGGGGAAATTCTTTCACCCTCATGCCCAATTTAGTCCCAATTCAATGATTTCAAGTATCTAAGAATGTCAAGTTGAGATTCTAGGGTTTACCCAAATTTCAAGAAATCTTCCATGCTGTCTCTATGTGTTTAATCCTATCATATTTCAATTGATAT
>JACEIK010002068.1:29989-94341 GCA_018107945.1 Datura stramonium | reverse complement strand
GTCCTCGAGGAGCAGGGAATGAGGTTCTAGCCTTCCAAGTCTGAAGGAAATGTGGTAATAACCACCCAAGAGAGTGCTTGGTTGGATCAGATATTTGCTTCGGGTGTGGGAAGCCCGGACAGATGCACAGGGATTGTCCTTTGGCTAGATAGGGCGACAGTATAGGCCATTTCCCCAGCCACCACTTCAGAAACTCCAGAAGCTTGCCCATCTCAGCAGAGCGCCTCTTCTAGTGCGGGTAGCAGACAGTGCCATAACAAGTTCTATGCACTTTCATCTCGACAAGAGCAGGAGGTCTCATCCGATGTTGTCACTAGTATGTTATGAGTATTCCATCTTGATGTTTATGCACTGTTACATCCAGGGGATACATTATGTTTCATGACTCCTTATGTTTCTATTAGTTTCAGTGTTAGTACCGAAGTCCTGTGAGAACCCTTCTCAGTATCTACTACTGCCGGCGAGTCAATTTTAGCTAGATTAGTATACAGGAATTACCCTGTCATGATTCTTCAGAAAGTCACCTCAACCAACCTAGTGGAGTAAGATATGACCAACTTTGATGTTATCTTTGGAATAGATTGTTTAAAAGCTTTTTATGCCTCAGTCAATTGTAGAACCCATACAACAGAGTTTCGATTTTAGGGTGAAACAGTCCTAGAGTGGAAGGGTAGTTCAGTTGTGCCTATAGGTTGCTTTGTTTCCTTTTCAAGGCCAGAAAGATGATCTCTGAGGGTTGTGTATACCATCTAGTTCGGGTCAAGGATTCCACGTCTGAGACCCCAACTCTTCAGTCAGTTCTTGCAGTATGTGGGTATCCGGAGGTGTTTCTAGATGATCTACCAGGAGTCCTTCTCGAGCGGGAGATTTTGACTTTGCTATTGGCCTTCTCCCTCATACGCAACCCATATCCATTCCTCCTTACAGGATGGCTCCAATCGAGAAAGAGTTGAAAGAGTGGTTGAAAGATCCCCTAGATAAGGGTTTCATTAGGCCTAGTAAGTCCCCATGGGGTGCTCCAGTTCTTTTTGTTCGAAAGAAGCATGGATCCCTTAGGATGTGCATTGATTATCGACAGTTGAACAAGGTCACAATCATGAATATGTATCCCTTCCCCTGGATTGTTGACCTATTTGAATAGATTCAGTGTGCTAAGTGCTTTTTGAAGATAGACCTTAGATCCGGCTATCACTAGCTCAAAGTTGGGGAGAGTGAGATTTCGAAGACAATCTTCAGGACTCGGTATGGTCACTATGAGTTCATAATTATGTATTTTGTACTAACGAATGCTCTAGATGCTTTTATGGACTTGATGAATAGGGTGTTAAGCAGTATTTGGATATGTTTGTGATTGTTTTCGATGATGTATTCTCATGTACTCTCAGAGTGAGGAGTACTATGCCGCTCATTTGAGGATTGTGCTGCAAACTCTCAAGGATCATCAGCTCTTTGCTAGATTCAGCAAGTGTGAGTTTTGGCTGATCTCAGAAGCATTTTTAGGTCATGGGGTGTCTAGTGAGGGTGTGCAGGTGGACTCTCAAAAGATAAAAGCAGTGAAGAATTGGCCTAGACCTATCAGTCCTACAAATATGAGGAGCTTTTTGGATTTAGCTGGATACTACAGGAGGTTCGTAGAGAGATTTTCTATCACACCCCAACCCGGGGAGGCATGGCTGGCACCTAGTGCCACTCCTGATACGAGAACACCCAACAACAAATATGAAACATATACCAAAATTGGTAAGGCTCGGTGACTCGACACCCCCATAAGACAAACATAAAAAACATATGCAACAACGACAATATACATTAGCCAACTAGGCCACCAGCTAACCAAAATAAATATACAAGGGTAACCACCACCCTTCAACCCAACATGTCATGTTTATGAGCCTCTAGTGAGTTAACAAGTTCATACTAGTCGGGACAAGGCCCTAACCTATCCACTATGTAGTCAAAATAAAAAAAAGGTATCTCCGAATGAACTGGAGCGTACCAATGCCAACTGGAACTCAGCTCAAGCACGGGGTCCATGATCAACCTGGCGATCAAGACCTATAGGCATGAATGCAGCACCCCGACTATGGAATCAGCACATAATGTACTGCGTATGAAAGCTCAAAACAAAATAAGAGTTTAGAGTTGATGACATCTAATAGGTAATAGAATGATAACCTCAGGAACCCACCTGACAAACCACTTACCTGGGGCATATGATCAACCTTGAACCATCACATAATATCAATCAACAATACAAATATAATCACATCAAACAATAACAACAATAAAGCACGACCGAACCCTCTCTCAGCTATGCATAGTTAACAGAGCTCCATCCATCTGGGGGAGCCAATCATGATCCCAAGAAGGCTCAGAATAGAGATATATGGAACTATAGAGGCATGTACCTCCCCATAGGTCTTGCATGTCTCAAAATATCCCTATGGGAGGCAAATTCAACTCAACCATAGACCAATTGTTCTACCCCTTGGACTCAACCCTGTAGCCAAACCTACTCTCAGCGTTGGGTATCCATGAGTCCTAAGGGCCTCAAACACACACACAAAAAAAAAAAATCACACAATCATAAAATTCACAATCAACATTCACACATATAGGTCTTAGGCAGCCCCCAACAAACTTACAACCAACGTGAACCGGCAGTTGACATAACTGATTCTAAGGGTTGTTCGACTCGCCGACGTGCCAATCGACACACGAGTCTAACCCACCCTTATGAAAGAAAAATATCACATATCATACACAACCAGTAGCTCAACCGAGAGTATTGTTACACCCCGTAAGATTCCCGACATCTAGATGGCATACTTGCACATTAGTTAAGCATATTTGAAAGTCATACGTGCTAGAAAAGGGCCCGGGAAAAGATCGGACGAAAATCCTGTCGAACCACAGCGGGAAGCGCCGAGGCAGAGCCCCTTCACGATGGCGCCGTGTCATGGAGGTAGGGCCACCGCGTTGGCTCCGTGACACGTTGGGCCTGTCCAGGCCCAAGTATATAAAGCCCCCACTTCGGTTTATGATATTATTTCATTCAATTAAATTTCCCGAGCGTAAGGAACTGAGAGAGGCGAGGAAGATACGTATATATCCGTTTGAATTCTGTTGCCAAACGAAGTCTAATCTTAAATTAACCTCGAGTACCTGAGTGTAGCAGCAGGAGCATTCTGTGAACACGAAATACGGCCGACGAATCGACGAGCCTATAGGGCCAAGGTAAAGTAAATTTCTCCAGAAACTAGTGTCTATGTGCTCTTAGGCTGTGAAGTGAATACTTCTCCCTTACGGACTCTGAAAAATAGCAAGTTTTTGACCGTCTTCGATAAGCCTAAGTTTGAAGCTATAATTATATTGAAATTGACGTCGTCCTTCGAGGCATCATTGTGTATTTAGCTCTAATCAACGTGTTTATGAATGCGGTTGGGAGAAATAGGCTGGAAGTGCGCGGAGCCCCCTCGTCCGACGTCGGATAACTCGAGGTTAAGGTATGTGAAGTTGTTCCTCGGCAAGTTAGTAAGTCCTTAACTGTGAATCATAGTAAACTCCGTATTTGAAACTCTCGGAGTTGAATGTTGAGTGAGTAAGTCTAGTAAATTACGGTTTGCGTTGTCGTATCGTATTTCGGTTCGAAAGATAGAACATGCGCCAAAGGGCGAGTTATCATTCTAGATTCGGTATAGCTTATTGTATGATTAGCAAGCATGTTATAGAATAAAAGAAATGATTTTCAGAATAAAAGCTGGTAAAGTAATATCAGATAGACCAATAGTATTATGGCTACGAGACTAGCCATTCGAACCGGTTTTGTGGCTACGAGACTAGTCATTCGATCGGATGAGTTATTGGCTACGAATTAGCCAACAATTAAAGAAAGATTTGGGAATCAATATAGTCGTAAAGAATCGATTAGTACGGAAAGGGTGAGCCGAGAAAAGGATTTCGGATAGTCTTTTCGAGTTATACATGCTTCTTATTTATATGTGCTATTTTTCTTGTTGAGACTTGTTGTGGCGTAGGGCCCCTTATTGAGTGTCCTCTTAGCCTGAGTTGTGTCGTGTCGCCCCTTGGCGGGTGGGTTTCACGTCCTCCGAGGGTGGCATCTTGTCCCGATTTGGACGAAGATGGGATGAAGCTTTCCCCATAGCCGATTACGATCGGCTACGATTTGTCTCCTGTTGATTTATTCAGTGGCTTGGTGCACCTCACAGGTTTCGAATGGCAGAAACAAACCCTATACATTCTTTGTTGCACATTCAGTTGTCTCCTGTTGACTTGTTCGAGGTGACGAGTGTAGCTCCGGTTTCGAATAGCCCGTTGAGTTTTGTGTCCGGGGATCCGGACCCTATCTGTTCTGCTGTCTACAGGGTCCTCACAGAATCCAGACACGGTTATTTATATCATGGTAGAGGCAGGCGGAGGCCTAGGGGGCGGTAGGGAGCTCAGAAGTGAGCGAGATGAGTGGAGTGACTTATTTTTGGCGGGTTTTGACTTGGGTAGGTATATAGATTGTTGCTTGCTTGGTGCCATCCGGCTTATGGGGGTTGGTATTGGCTCTTGCTTTACTTGTATATCTATCTATGTGTTATATACTAGCTACTAGATAGGCCCATCGCGTTTGCAGTACGCCTCCGCCTTATCGGTACGAAAGCATGATCCGAGTTCATATCGGTTTGATTCGAATTCGATTACCTCACCGCCATACAGTTTGCTAGTTATCTTTGTCTTGGCCGGTTCTTTTCGGTTATGTTGTTTCGGTTGCTTTGCATACTGTTTGCAGCCCAGTGCGCGCGCCGTGGGCGCGCATTGAGTACTGCAGTACTCGTAGACGAGAGGCGATCGCCGTGATTCTGTCGGCGATTTGAGTTGTCGGCTCTGTCATCGGGTCGATTCCCGAGTGTAGTTCTTTCTTTTGATATGCAGTATGGGTAGGTCGGGGCCTGTCCCGATCATTTCTACATTACTCGTAGAGGCTTGCGGTGTATGTTTATCTCCACAGTGAGTTAGGCTAGGTCGTGTGAGGCGGGTGCGGTTGTATATTTGTTTATTTCTTTGTTTTTATGATTGTCCATGTGAGGCCATTGTTTGATAGTAGTGGTGACCTTGCGGTCACACATAGCTTTCGATTGTTTACGGTAAGTTCGGATGTTACGGAGTCGGTTGTTATGCAGTAGGTGGTTATAGGCCTAGGCGGAGGGTGGCCATTTGGCGCTGCCACCAGCCTTTGTTCCGAGGCCACAGACAGGCTAGCCGAGGCACGGGCGTTCCTTGGCCCCACCGGTTTAGTAGTCGAAGGTCCTAGTGGGACACCAGGTGCCAGTCATTACCCCAAGGCGGGGCATGACAAACTTGGTATTAGAAACGGAGTCCTGTCCCGGGGAGTATGCAAGCCGTGCTAAATGAGAGTCTTATCTATGGATGTGTTGTGCATCACATACTATAAGTCTTTCAGCATGATAGGATGGTTACTCTTCTTCCTCTTCTAGTTGTGCTATAGAAAGCGTGAGTATAGGGTTGAGTCCTAAAACTTATCGTATTCTTTGTTTACAGATAAGAATGGCAAATCGGTGACACCTGTCACGGGCGAAGATTAGATATAACCGCAGGAGAAGGCACTAGCGGTGCACCGAGATTCGAGGCAGTCGACGCGATACGAGGCGACATAGAGAGCTTCTTCTGACCATCGGCCAGTCCCTCACATCGAGGCGTTGGGCACTACATGGAGTAGCTCTGTGCCTTCGCCGCTCGGTCAGGGAGGTTCGTGATGCTTTGTAGTTATGATGGCATAGGTGTTGCGGCTCAGCGCCGGTCGCGCCACTGCGGCGAAATCTTGAGTGGGGCAAGCCGGTTCGAGTTCGGGAATTTTATGCTTGGGTCCCCCTTGATTCTGAGATCGAGATCGGGCGAGAGGACCCTCGGGACTTCTTCGTCAGATGCGAGGATATTTCGAGTTATGCATGTGACCCTACTTGAGTACATTGGCGCGGTATTCCGGTTACGTGATATAGCTATATAATGGTACGAGAGTTGGGAAAGGTCCCGAGGGAGAGATGTTGCCCCTCAGGCCAAGACCGGCTTCTCGGAGGCCTTTCTAGACTCGTGGCCCCTTACGAGAGATCCAGAAGCGAGCCGGATGAACCCGGTTACGCATCTAGAAGCCGAGGGAGGGCGAGAGCGTACGTGAGTATGCTTCTGATTTGACTCCTTAGCCCGTTATGCTCCGGCATTTGTTGATACCATGCCGGCGAAGTTCCGCAATTTATCATGATGAGATAGGAGTATGCGAGGCATGTATGACGGCGACGTTGCGAGAGGATATGGACATCGCACAGTACGAGCTTTGCACCCGAACCATAGAGGGTCTTAGACGGCTGGCCGGCAAAGTGGTAAACAGAACCCCGATCGAGCAGCGCGCGAGATAGGCAGATGACATACAAGGAAGTTCGGGAGGACCCCGAGGCCTCGACTATCGAGATGGAGCCCTAGACCCCCACCTCCACCCACAGCCCGGCGGCAACCGCGAGAGTAGATACCCTCGTAGGCGATCGGAAACTTGATGGCGGCTCGGGGCATTAGAATCCCCGCGGCGAAGGAGAACGGGCGAGATTTACACCCTCACCCTACCCTTGTACAGCTCGCCCACACCACGGGCCTTGTAGATATGGCTTTAATGGGTGTTATATTTGCGGACGAGATGGGCATCGAGATGAGGGTGTCCGGCCGGAGGTCACGGGAGGAGAGGCAGTCGGGGCGGGGATCCACGGGGCCCTGGCTCGGCTCAGCGGGCGCGAGCCGAGGCTCGGTAGCGAGCCGAGGTACATCGAGGCCTCCCGGTTCGGGTACGGGCTCAAGCCGTACTTATGCACTACCGAGGAGACATGGCTAGAGGCGTCTCGGATGTAGTCTTAATTACGATGATTATTTGTTCTTGCCACTGCTTATGTATTGATTGACCCAGGATCCCACTGTCATATGTTACCCCATTTGTATACGGAAGTTCAATATTGCACAGAATGGCAGCCCTTCTCGAGTATCCCGCCCGTCGGTGACTCGGTGTAGCTAGCGAGAATTTACCGAGGTGTACGGTAAGTTCTTGACCGTGGTCTGGTAGATCTGGTCGGGGTCAAATAAGTAAGGCACCGATGCCATAATGAACATGAATTGGCTAGTGTCGTGCTTTGCCAATGTTGAATGTTGACCAAGACGGTCCGATTCCACTTTCGAGGAGAAGCGGTGCGGGAGTGGAAGGGCGGCACAGCTACGCCCAATTGGGATTTTATTTCCTACCTTCAAGCGAGAAGTGGATAACTAAGGGATGTATTTACCACACAGTCGAGTTCGGGATGTCCGGCGAGAATCTCCAGACACTTTGATCAGTCGGGTGGTGAGAGCGAGTTCCCGGATGTGTTTCGGATGAGTTACCACAGTATTCCCCTAAAGGGAAATAGATTTTGCTATTGATTTGTTGCCGGGCACTCAACTTCCATATCCAATTCCTCCCTGCCGTATGGCTCTGCCAGGCTTCCGAGAGAGAACTAAAGGAGCGGCTGAAAGATTTGTTAGATAAAGTTTCATCAAGCCCAGTACTTCACCATAAGTGCGCCGGTTCTATTTGTGAGGAAGAAAGATGGCTTACCTGGGATGTGCATTGACTATGTGATTGAACAAAGATTCTGATGAAGAACAAGTACCGCTTCCAGAATTATTGGCTTATTTGATCGGTTACGAGGCAGATAATTTTCTAAAATTGACTTGCGGTACGGATATCACCGAGGTTTCCGAGTACGTGAAAGAGATATTCCTAAGAGCGGCGTTAGGGACAGATATGGACATTTTGAATTTCTAGTCATGTCCTTTAGGTTGCGAATGCCCGGCAATATTCATGGACCTGGTGAACAGTATTTCAGTTCCTTCTGGACTTGTTCGTAATAGGTATTGATGATATTCTAGTGTAATCTCGCTCACGAAGAAGCTCACATAGGATCATCTGCGGACGGTGCTCCAGAATCCTCGAGACCGCGGTTATATGCTAAATTTTCAGTGTGAATTCGGCTTAATTAGGTACCCTTTCTAGGGCTGTTAGTATGGATATAGTATTCGAGTTGACACGCCGAGAAGATAGAAAGCGATCCAAATCATGGCCAAGGCCTACCACTGCTCGGCCAGAAGTGGTAACTGCAGGATTATGAAATTTATTACGAGGAGGTTTGTTGAAGAGTTCTCGACTAATGCGGCACCTCGGCCAAGCGCGCGAAACGGCAAAATTTCGGTAAGGCAGAGGCATGCGGCGGGGATTTCAGGGGCGAAGGGATAAATTGACCTCCCACCCAGTGTTAGCGTTACGAGAGTACGAGAAAGGTTATTCGGTCTATTGCGACGCGTCGGGCGATAAAGAGTTGGGTGTGTCTTGATGCGGCATGGTAAAGTGATTGCATATGCTTCCGAGGCAGATTTGAGAAACACGAGAAAAACTGCCCTACCCACGACCTGGAATTAGCGCAGTGATCCACGAAAATGTGGAGATATTATTTGTATGGTGTTCATGTGGACATTTTCACGAGATCACAAGAAACACATTATATCTTCACTCGAGAGGGAGTTGAATGCACGGCGGCGTCATGGTGAAATTGCGAAAGATTATGATGTGGAGTAATGCAATGCCACCCGGGAAGAAACCAATGTTGCTAGCCGATGCTCTCGGTCCCATGAATCCATGGGAAGTTTGGCGTATCGCAGCCCAAGCTTAGCGGGGTGGTCGGGGAGATTCATCGGTTAGGATTTAGCCATTCGTGCTTGAAACGAGAGGACAACAGTGGTAGTTGAGTGCCAGTCGTATCATCCTTAGTCGTTGAAGTGAAGGAACGGCAATTTGAGATCCTGACCTAGTTCGCTTAAAGATTATGATACGCTAGGGAAAGCGCCGAGAATTCCGGGTAACGAGAGGATGGGTGCTACGTTGTAAAGGCCCGTTTATGTGTTCCCAATGTTTGAGGCCTCCGCGACCCAGTCATGAGCGAGTACATTAACGCTATTCTCTCACCACAGGCGCAGCAAAGATGTATCATGATATTAGAAAACTACAGTGGCGGGTATGAAAAGAGAAATTGCTGAATTTGTAGCCCGGTGTCCTAGCGCCCACGAGGTGAAACGAGAACATCGAAGCGGGCGTATGACTCGGGATATGGCGTACTCTCTGGAAATGGAAGCTATAAATATGGATTTTGTGGCGAGATTACCGTACTAGACTCTGAGACATGACTCTATATGAGTGATAGTTGACGAGATTATTAACATCAGCTCATTTCACGCCAGTGAAACTACCTTCTCGGCTAGAAGATTATCTTTGATTATATATTCGAAGATAGTCGGGTGCACGGAATTACCGGTATCCACATTATTTCAACGAGAGAGACACAGTTTACGGCTAGATTACGCGTCGTTTTAGAAGTGCAGGCAAGCGAGTTAGAATTGAGCCTTTGCATTCCACCCTGGAACGAGATGGGCGAGGCGAACGCACCATTCGGGCGCTCGAAGATATGTTGCGGCGTGTGCTAGATTCCGGTGGTAGGCCCAGGATGAGCATTTGGGGTTTGTGGAGTTTGCTTACAATAACGGCTATCACTCGGCTATTCGAGATTGGCACCTTTCGAGGCTTTATCACGGCGAAAAATGCAGATCGCGTCGGCTGTTTGAAATAGGAGACTCGGCGTTAATTGGGCCGAGACATTGTTCGGCGGTCGAGGCCAAAGCTTATCGAGAACGCTTATTAGTTGCACCAGGCCGCCGAGAGATCATGGGATGTGCGGCGTAGAGACACGAGTTCGATGTGAGCAATGGTTTTCGAAGGTGTCTCCAATGAAAGGGGTGATGAGATTCGGCAAGAAAGGTAAGCTCGGCCCAAGGTTTGTCGGGCCATATCGGATTCGCGAGAAGGATAGGCCAAGTGGCGTATGAGTTGAACTTGCCGCCGAGAATTAGGAAATGTCTGTTCATCGAGTTTTCATGTATCCATGCTAAGGAAATGTTTAGGAGACCCGTCAAAACGGTCAGTCAGAGGATATCCAAATTCTGAAAGTTGGCCTACGAAGAGGTTCCATTAGCTATCACAAACAGACAAATCCGCAGATTATTAACTAAAGATATTGCGTCTGTCAAAGTATTATGGCGTAACGAGGCAGGTAGGAAATGACGTGGGAGGCGAGGAAGATATGAAAGCTAGATACCCTCACTTGTTCCGAGACCTAGTCGAGCAACGAGTATGTCCGTATTATTATTTATCATTATCTTGTAGTTGCATCTATATGAAATGAAGTGATGTTTGGTATCCGGTGAGTCCTTTAGTATTGCGTGGAGTACCTATATTGGTCTTTTACGTGTTTCGGAGTTTTGGAGTTGAGTCCATATTACGGGGAAACTCGGCGAGAAATTTTCTTAAGTAATAAGTTGAGATGAGTTGAAAGTCCTTTAGATAACGTTTTCATTGAGGACAAATGTTCTTAAGGGGAGAATGTTACACCCACAGTAAGATTCACGGCATCTAGATGGCCTACTCGCCACGTTAGTTAAGCATATTTGAAAGTCATACTTGCTAGAAAAGGGCCGGGAAAGATCGGACGAGAAATCTGTCGAACCACCGCGGGAGCGCCGAGCGGGAGCCTCCGCGATGGCACCGTGTCATAGAGCCAGGGCCACCGCGTTGGCTCCGTGACTGCGTTGAGCACATCTAGGCCCAAGTATGTCATCCCCCACGGTTTATAATATTATTTCATTCAGTAAATTTCGAGCGTAAAGGCGAGAAAGCGAGGAAGATACGTATCCGTTTGATTACGGCGCCCAGCGAAGTCTAATCTCAAATTAACCTCGAGTAGAGGTATTTAACGACGGGGAGCATTCTGGGTTTTTCACGAGAAATACGGTAGGCAGATAAACGAGCTCTGCGGGCAGAGTAGAAGTAGAATTTCTCCAAACTAGTGTCTATGTGCTCTTTCTTTGTGAAGTGAGTACTTCTCCCCCTTACGGACTTACGAAAAATAGCAAGTTTTCGGCCGTCTTTGATAAGCCTAAGTTTGGGCTATTATTATATGAAATTGACGTCGTCCTTGAAATAAAGGGTTTGTATTTGGCTCTAATCAATGTGTGAATGCGGTTAGGAGAAATAGGCTAGATGCCCGGCCGAGCCTCGTCAGAGCGCTCGGATAATAACTCGAGTTAAGGTATGTGAAGTTGTTCTTCGGCAAGTTAGTAAGTCTTAGCTTTGTGAATCATAGTAAACTCCATATTTGAAACTCTCGGAGTTGAATGTTGAGTGAGTAAGTCTAGTAAGTGGTTTTGCGTTACGTGCAAAATTATTTCGGTTCGAAAGATAGAAAAGCATGCGCCAAAGAGAGTTAGCATTCCAAATTCGGTATAGCTTATTGTATGATTAGCAAGCATGTTATAGAATAAAAAGAAAGCGATTTTGAGAATAAAAGCTAGTAAAGTAATATCGAATGAACGAGATAGTATTATGGCTACGGAACTAGCCATTGAGCGATTTTGTGGCTACGAGACTAGCCATTCGATCGAATGAGTTGTAGCTACGGTGTAACAGTTAAAGAAAAGATTTGAGAATGAGTATAGTCGGTAAAGAATCGATTTAGTAAAGAAAAGAATCGGAACGGCAATTCGAATAGTCTTTCGGTTATACATGCTTGCTATTTATATGTGCTATTTTCTTGTTGAGACTTGTTGTGGCGTGAGGCCCCTTATTGAGCATCCTCACGCCCCCAGGTTGTGTCGTGTCGCCCACTTCGAGCGGGTAGGTTTCGTCCTCAGGGTGGCATGCCGTCCCGGTTTGGACGAAGATGGGATGAAGCTTTCCCCATAGCGATCGATCAACATTACAGTTGTCTCACATTTGATTTATTCAGTGAGCAGGTGCGGCTAGGTTTGAGATAGCCCAGGAAAGCAGACCCTATACGATGCTGTCTGTACATTGATTTGTCTCCTGTTGACTTGTTTCAGGGCTTGAGTGTAGCTCGATTCAAATAGCCCGTTGAGTTTGTGTCAGAGATCAGACCCTATCTGTTCTGTCTGAGGTCCTCCGGACCCAGAACACGGTTATTTATATCGGAGGCGGGCTGAGCCGGAGGCCAGCGGGGGACGGTAGAGGAGCTCCAAAGTGAGCGGTGAGTGGAGTGACTTATTTTTGGCGAGTTTTGACCGGGGTAGGGGTATATAGATTGTTTGCTTGCTTGGTGCCATCCGGCTTATGGGGGTTCGTATTGGCTCTTGCTTGCTACTTGTATATCTATCTATGTGTTATACTAGCTACTAGATAGCAGGCGTCGCGCGTTTACGGTACGCCTGCCTTATCGGTACGAAAGCATGATCGATTCTGCTCGGTTTATTCGAATTCGATTACCTCTTGCCATACGAATTTGCTAGTTATGTTTGTCTTATTTCGGATTCTTTTCGGTTATTTGTTGATTGCTTTGCATACCCGGTACGTGATCTTTTGACCCCCAGTGGGCGGCTTGCATTACTTACTGCCAGTACTCGTAGACGGAGAAGCTGATCCCTGCGTGATTCTGTCAGCCCAGTTGAAGTTATCGAATCTGTCATCGAGGAGTTTGATTCCCGGAAGGGTGTAGTTCTTTTTCTTTTGATGTACAGTATGGGTAGGCTTGGGCCCTGTCCGATGTTTCTACAATTACTCATAGAGGCTTGCGATTGTATGTTTATCTCCTTTGTAGTCGGTTGAGCAGTCGTGTGAGGCCGTGCGGTTTTGTATAGTTGTTTAGTATCTGTTGTTTTTATGATTGGCCGTGTGAGGCCATGATTTGATAGTAGTGGTGACCTTGCCGGTCACATAGATTTTCAGTTGTTTACGGTAGTTGGTCTTACGGTGTTTGTTATTACTGCAGTGGCTATAAGAGCTAAACGGCGGAGAGTGTATTTCGGCCGCTATATAGCCCTTTGTTTCAGGGAACAGAGATAGAGTTTAGCCGAGGCACCGAGACGTGCCTTGGCCCCTCGGTGTAGTCAGGTCCGTCCTAGGCACCCAGGTGAGTCCTTACCCCAAGGCGGGCGTGACAGAGTATACCAGCATTCTCAAGACACCCTGAAAGAAGCCCTTACTCACGACAATAATACTAGCTCAAACCTTATGAAAATCATACGAAAAAGGGAAGAAGCTGACTAACAATACCTTGGAAGTCAAAGAATGCAAGACAACCAAAATTCCACTCCTTAAGCCCAAACAATATTCTGCCTAATAGCAGTTTAAACAACCCAGCAACAAGATGCTATAATAAACCAACAAGAGAAACAACATGAAACAATGTTTACCGGTTGATTCTCAAGGAATTAAACGATAAGAAAGCTAATGTGACAACCTACCATCACCAATATCTTCAAAAACAACCTTAGAATACTAAAAATCAACATGAAGGATTCTTAACAAGAAAACTCCAGAGACAGCCATAAGAAAACTTTAGCTCTTGGCCTTTCTGAAGTCTACGGTGAATTCCGAGACTTCCCGAACACCAAAACTCACTTGTGTTGAGCTTTCTAGCCTCCAAACTTGAGATACCATGGAAAGTTATTGAGAGAAACTTTACTTCATTGAAAATTTCAGAAATGAATATATGATAGCAATCCACTGATCAAAGGACTTAAATAGTCTCCACCACCTTAGCGCTTTTGACGTGCACCTTGCGTGGTCTCGCTAAAATGCGAATATCTCTCTACTCCAAAGTCGGATTGTAATGGTTTTAATGAACTGGAAACTAGGCTCATAGATCTTTGGTGGATAGTTGTAGTCCCCACTAGCTCATTTATATATTGGGAGAAAATATTCGAAATAGTTTTATCCGTCTGAGAAGAATTTCATAAAGGAAATTGGCGATAACTTTGCGGAATTTAGTTCTACAACTTGATTGTGATGTTCACTCTTAAATATGATCATAGAGAGACTCAATTACCTCATAAACTTCCTTCCTAATCTATTAAATACTCTTAGTCCTACCTTCAAAATATGAATTTATTTATCAAATTATATAGAGATGAACATTCTCACCCCTATAAACATTCCTCCTCAAATGTTGGACAACACGCACGATTCACGCTTAGAACTCAATACAATACAACTAACCCAAAAGCCTTCAAAACTAAAGTTCTAACAAAAATTATATCAAAAACGACATGCCTTGGACCTACCAAAGGCACAACTTACTTTCACACATGACTCAAATAATTAAAATTGTACATATACAGCGTGCCAGCTAGAGATATGCCACACTGCTGATTTCAAGTGAAAAAAACGTCCATGTGCTCGACCTTTATCTGGCTGGCCAGCCACACTGAAATATAGATTATCCTATAATGGACCTTGTCAATCGTGCCACACCACCTACTCTCTCTCGAGGCAATTCATAAACTTGTGACCCGTAGCACCACGCAAAGTATAAAGTTATCGGCCCCCTTCGGGAACTACACATGACACGCGCCGCCCATGGCGGTGGTACCATCCTTCCTAGACTATCATTGCCTCGCTCCAACGCGTACCATGACTAGGTTTTTGTACCGGATGTTGTTGATGGGATGTCCATATTATTCCCCACGATACCGTGGCACAGCGCCACCACGCTGACCCCACTCTAGAAGTGTACGAGGCCTCGTTCTCACTCATTGTTCCCTCTCGGCCTACTCGTACTCTGAGTCGCTTTAAATTTTCATCCTCCAAACTCACGCCAATGCACATATACGCGTTATACTCATACTGTGCATAATAGTGACACTGATATTTACATATTAAGGCTTAACCCATTGACATATCGATGTATCCTTTCTCGCATGGTGCTAACAATGGAAGAGGCATATCGGGCAAGCGGATCAAACCAAAGTCCATACTCCCACACACTCATATCTCCCTTCTCCAAGCATAAAAACCATTCTGCCCTATTATCTCGAACCTCCAAAGGCAGTTACAAATCTTGAAATGCGTCGATAAATTTAGCCCACTTGATTGGAGATTGCATCTACGGCCCCTCGAGTGCTCCCAACCTTCATACCATAACACCACCACCTTGCGCAATCTAAACACGCTAATTCTACAGCCTCAATGTTAGTGGCATGCATAACTCCAGAAGATGTGATACAGCAGTCCATGAAGTCCCACTTAGTCCTCATTTACCTATGTCCCAAAGACCTCACGGAGATTCAAAGCTATGAACTCTCGAGTCTGGAACTCCAGCTCATTCTCTAATCCTTGCACACAGGTACGTGCTAGCCTCCCGGATGTCCTTCCGCTACTTTGACAGTAACTATACAACCATCAACTCTTGATCGTCGCAGGCGGGGAGAGTGCCAAGGTGTTGCGGCTCTCGAGCTGCTCGGCCACAGGAACATCTCTAGCTGGGGATATCGATTCCAGTGATAGAGTGATGGCCTCATCCCGTGCCTCAAATGGATCTGTATTTATAGGGGTGCCCCACAGTACCCTCACTCGAAGCAACATCCAGCCTGCCCAGCCATCATTCTATGAGTTACGGGCTTCTCTGCACAATCCAACAAACATAAGTCACAAGATCGACTCCTACAACCTCGGAGCTCAACACACGATTTGATTTAGAAAGATGTGTAACCAATCTAAATTCCTTGTAGCCTCCTGTTTATACGTACGTTGTGCAACACACACATAAACTAGACTCTAATAGACATGGCTCATAGACTTCCTAAGACGAAGCGCTCTAATACCAAGTTTGTCACACTCCAGCCCAGGGGAGGCGTGAATAACTTTAGTGCCACTCATCTGACACACACAACAACCAAATATAAAACATATACTATAACCGGTAAGGCTCGGTGACTCGACACCCATTAGACAAACATAAAAAACATAAGTAACAACGACAATATACATTGGCCAACTAGGCGCCAACTAACCAAAAGAAATATACAAGGGTAACTACCACCTTCAACACAAGTCATGTATATGAGCCTCTTGTAAGTTAACAAGTTCATGTTTGGTCGGGACAAGGCCCCGACCTTCCCACTATGTAGTCAAAATCAAAAAGGGCATCTCAGAATGAGCCCAGAGAGCTTACCGATGTCATGGAACTCGGCTCAAGCACGGGGTCCATGATCAGCACGATGATCAAGATCTATAGGCATGAATGCGGTTCCACGACTAGGGATTAGTACTACGTGCGAGTATGAAAGCGACAACAAATAAGAGTTTACAGTCGAGGACATCTAATAGGAGATAGAATGATAACCTTAGGAACCCACCTAAAAAACCACTTACTTGGGGCATATGATCAACCTCGAACCATCACATAATATCAATCAACAATACAAATATAATGCATCAAACAATAGCAACAATAAGCATTTTGGACCCTCTCTCGGGCTGCGCCTGATTGCGAGCTCCATCCATCTGAAGAGCCAATCACGATCCCAAAAAGGCTTAGAATAAACATATATGATACTATGGAGGCATGTACCTCCCCATAGGTATTTCATGCATCAGAACTTCCCTATGGGAGGCAAATTTAACTCAACCATAGGCCAATTTTCTACCCTTGGACTCAACTACGCGATCGGACGTACTCTCGGCGTTGGGTATCCACGAGTCCGAAGGGCCTTAATACAAAACACACAAACAAAAATCACACAATCATTAAATTCACAATAAACATTAACATATATTGGTCTTAGGAAGCACCTAGCAACTTACAACCTATGTCAACTGGCGCGACATAACTGATTCTAATAGTTGTTCGGCTCACGAAGCGTGCCATCGACACATGAGTCAACACCCTTATGACAACATACATACATATATCATACACAACCGGTAGCTCAGCGAGAGTATACCAACACATTCTCAAGAAACACAAAAGCCCTTATTCACAAACAATAATACTAACTCAAACCTTATGGTAATCATCTTAGAAAAAGGAAGAAAAAAGCGACCTAACCATACCTTGGAATCGAAAAAGAATTTAAGACAACTAAAATTCCACTCCTTAATCTCACCAAGATACTACCTAAGAATAGTTTAAACAACTAGCAACAAGCTGGTATTGAAACCAACAAGAGGAAATAATACGAAATGATGTTTACCTGCTAGTTCTTAAGAATTCAACAATAAGAAAGCTAAGGTAACAACCTACCATAACCAACGGCTTTAAAAAACAATCTTAGAACACTAAGAATCAACGCTGGAAGGATTTAACAAAGAAAACTCCATGGAAATAGTCGCAGAAACTAGAAAACCATGATGCTACACGAGAAGAGAGTTAAATTTTAGTGGTCGGATGCTTGTGAAAAAGAGTTTTGAGTTAAGGAGCTGCTCACTTTGACCCCAATGTTGACCCTACCGAGAGGTCACAGATGGTTTCATTGTGTATTGTGAAGCTTCTAGGTTTTGATCTTGGTTGTGTGGTGATGCAACATTGTAAAGGTCATTGTGTATGCTTGTAGCTTAAGACTCATGAGAATAATTATCTATCGCATGTCCTGATGTTGGTAGTTTGTGGTGTTTTCTTGAAGATTTGGAGGCACTATTATAGAGATTGCATGTGGATGTGTTCACGGATCACAAAAGCCTGTCGTACATATTCCTCAAAAGGACCTGAATTTGCGATAGAGGAGATGACTAGAAGCTTCTCAACAACTATGAAATGAATGTCTTTTATCATCTAGGCAGGCCAATGTAGTGGCGGATGCGTTTAGTAGATATTGCATGGAGAGTGTGTCTCGTGTAAATAAGAAAGGTTGGTGAAGGATGTCCAAAGGCTTGCTTGTTTAGGGGTTTGCCTTGCGGATTTGACGAATGGTGGTGTTATTGTTGGAGATGGGTCGAAATCTTCATTGGTGTATGGAAGTCAAAGCTAGGAAAGATGAGGATCCTATCATAGATAAAATTGAAGGAAGCTTGAGTCTATAATTAAAAAGCGGTATTCTCCAAAGAAATGAGATGGGGTACTCGATATCGGGGCGATAATTATTGGTGTGGATGACTTGAGAAAGTGAATGTTGGTGACTCATGGCTCTGTTTTCTATCCATCTAGAGTGCCACCAAGATGTACCATGATCTAAGAGAAGTCTATTGGTTGAATTACATGAAGAAGGAAGTAAAGTTTACTAGCTAAGTGTCCGAATTGCAAATAGGTGAAGGTTGAGCATTAGAGACCTACGGGTATTCCTTAGAATATTAGCCTCCTACTTGGAAGTGGAAAGATATCAATATTGGACTTTATTATAGGCTTTTCCCTCGTATGTCTTGGATATGACTCTATATAGGTGATCGTGGATAGTTGATCAAATTAGCCCTTTTTCACCACGTCAAACTATAGTTCGAGTGAGTTATGCTAGGATCTACATTCGAAGTTGTTTTGGTTGCATACGGTTCCTTTGTATTATCTCATATAGGTACTCACTTCACCTCTTAGTTTTGGAGATCCTTTCAAAAGGGACTTGAGTACTTAGATAAAAGCTTAGCACAACTTTTTACCTATAGATAGATGGTGAGTAGAGTGAACCGTTCGAGACTCTTGAGGACATGTTGAGAGTATGTGATTGATTTTAAGGTTAGTTGGGATTATCCTTATCTCTCATCGAGTTTCTTACAATAATAGTTGTCACTCAAGCATTCGAATGGCTCCACTTGAGTCTCTTTACGAGCGGAGATGTAGTCACCTATTGGATGGTTTGAGGTAGGTGGTTTGCACTAATAAGGCTAGATTCGAGCGATGAGGAAAAGGAGAAGGTTCAACTTATTAAGGAAAGGCTAAAAATAGTTTAGAATCATTAGAAATCTTATGCGAATGTTAGGAGGAGAAAGCTTAAGTTTGAGGTTGACGATTTGGTGTTTTACGGTGCCTCCCATGAAGGCGGTTACAGATTTGGTAAGAAAGGGAAAGATTAGTGCGATATGTTGGTCTATATAGGATTTTGAGGCAAGTTATTAAGGTGGCATATGAGATGGAGCTACCGAGTTAGCTTTGGTGAATTTAGTTTTCCATGTATCTGTTGAAGAAATATCTTGGCGATCCATCCTTGAGTTATTGCGGTAAGAAGAATTGGGGTGAAGAGATAACATTATAAGGAGGTTTGGTTGAGATCCTTGATACGTCAGTTCAAAAGTTGAGGAACAAGGAAGTAGCTTTAGTGAAGGTATGGTGGAGAAATCGGCGTTGAGGAGCTTCATGGGAAGCTTTAAATAGGTATGATGGCTAGATACCTGCATCTTTTCCCTTTCGTCTAACTTCTAGCATGAGGCACCAATTTACTCCTTAGTACTCTATTTAGTTACATGTCAAGATCATGTACCTCAGTTCTTTTCATGTTATAGCACTCATGTTTGTTTCATTGAATTGGGATTCGAGTCATGTATCTTAGTCCTGTGTCGGTCACTCCGTTTGTCTTTCATATTATAGCTTCCGGTTAAAGTTGGAATTCTTTCTCTAGACTTTCAATATGCTTAATCTCATACAAGGATGAATGTTCCCAAGGGGTGGATAATGTAACACCCCAAAAGTCCCTAAGATCGGGCCACAGGAATGAGGGTAAAATATGCACCGGGTGTTGAGCGAGTCTGGTGGCGGCTCATCAAGTGACGACCCGGGTCATGGTGAGCCTTTAATTGTACAAGTTGGTGAAAAAGGAGAGAGTTTAGAGATTCTTGATGGCTGATTAAGTGACCACATTAATGTCTGACGAATCGTCAATTGAGGCGTCAAGAAGATGTCGGAAAATTTGAGAAAAGTTGCAGTGACAGTTTGAGGAAGAACTATCAAGTCTCCCAATGGGTCATCCAATCACTCATTGGGTCTAGTAGTGAAGTTTTCTATCGGGTCATTAGGGGGTGTTTTATTAATTTCAAAGTTACTAACTCCTAAACGTAAATCAGCTTTAAGCCTTTTGAAGTGTAATACCTAAAATTGCCTAAGCCTAGACTTGGGGTTGAAATGAAAAGTAGTAGAAAAGTGGGGGTTCTCTCGAATGACCCGTAGAGCGAGTCATTGGAGGGCTCTAACGCGACTCATGGTAGCCACGCGTGGTCAATCTTTGCCCGAGGATCTTGTGGTGACGGGTCTAGGAATGATCCTTTGTTTGATGTAACGAGTCATTATAAGTGGGTCATTGTGAAGATGGTCCTAGTCAAAGAAGGCATGAATCATGGGATGTCTCATTGTTCTAAACAACGGGTCATTATATGTATTTGTTGGAAGGATTTCCAGGATGGGAGTAGTGGTGACAACGGCTGGCAATGATGGGTCATTGGAGCTGTGACTCGTCTGTCCCGGTCGTGGTAAGACACGAGGCAGGAAAATGAGATGAAACAATGAGGAAGTAATGGGTCGTAGGAGCGAGACGACTCGTTGTGTTGGTCATTGCTTTGAACAGTGGCTAATTTCTTGCGAGTTTAGTAAGGGAAAATCCGTAACTTCTAAGCCCCTAGGCCCTATACAACGTCATTTTAAGCTCAAAACAGGGTGTTTTAAGAGGGTTAAGTCCATTCTAAACCCATCACTCGCCATGAAAGCTTAGAGGTTCTAAGGGTGATCAAGCTTAAGTTCATCTAGTTCTTCCCTAAATTCCATTGGGCTTCCAAGAGGTTTGTTAAAATTGATTCTTCCAAGTGGCAGGGTTATGAATGGGGTGAAATTATCCACAACCATGCCCAATCCCTCCCCAATTCATGAATTCATGTTTATTAATCTATAGGGTTTTAACCTAACATGTGAATTCTCTAAGTATCAATCACGGGTATGATCTATACATGTTTCAAATATTGAATTATGATTCATGGGCATATTTTATAGTGTTTTTAATTATAATTATGTTTTCAAGTTTTACAAATTATGATGCAAATCATAAAAAATTCATGAAAGTTGAGATTATGGTCTATGTTTTCCAATTATGAAATATATATGAAAAATATGATTGTGAATTACCCATGTCTATATTCATGTTTTAACTCAAAGTCTATTTCAAGCATGTTTACATGAATGACATATATTAAGTATGTTTCATGATGTACTCAAATTTCATGTTATTAGCTTACCACATGGTTTTGAAGTCTAGACTCCCACTCTTTTCGGCTTGTGGTATGGTTTGAGCCCAGGCTCCTCATTTTATGATTTCGAGATTTTGCATGTATAAGCTGTATTGAGTTCTTCACCAAATGATGGTCAAACTCATTGAAAAATGATGGAAAATATGTACATATTTTTTGGGAGTGTGTCTAGCACCGGGTAGGCTAGGGTCAGTCAACCCCATGCCACCCGAGAACTACGTGCCAACGCCGGTATGTTCAGATTCTTAGGACCTCTCTTGTAAATTGCCCTACCCCCAAAGGCCTTCATCTTGATATAGATATCATGGTAGCGTCCTTAGCCTTGGCAAGAGCTTTGGAGCGGCTCTACCACTTGAAATTAGTGGAGCCCATGTAAAAACCTGCGTAGTAATGTCGGTTATATGGCGGAGTTTCCCATTATTCCTCATGATTTCAATTGTGCATGTTCATCCGTCATGTTATTATGTTTTCTTGAGTTTTGACCCAATGTTCGGTTTACTTATAATTATTAGTTTTCGGCTTTGGGTTATTTGATTTAGTTAGATATGCGATTATGCTTAAATCATGTTTTTAGATCATAACATGCAAGACCTATTCTCATACTCTTATGATGAAATGTTTTATATTATGCATGATACTGATTTCTTTGATGGTTTTACTCACCTTACATACTCATTACATTCCATTATCTTGGCCCCATATCTATGTTGTATCATTTCGTGATCTGAGTTGAATTTGTTACACCTCGTAAATTTTTAACATGTAGATGGCCTATTCGCATGTTGGTTAAGAAGTTTTGAGAATGCCATACATGCTAGAAAAGGCCCGGGAAAGATCGGACAAGCGCCAAGTCGGCGCGTCGCAAGGCAAATGCGCTTATAAATCGCATTCCGGGGAATGCGACTTATAGGTCCCAGTATATATAAGCCCCAACTTGAATTTTTTAAAGATTTCCTTATAATTTCCAGTAAGCAGTAATGAGAGAGAAGGGGAAAACGAAGATCTCCTACTAATGACTGGTCCGATTACGCCACCAAAGCGCGGTCCAAACTCCAAATTAGCCTCGAATACCGAGGTATTTGGCATCAAGGAGCATTCCTACGGATTTAGTTTTAAAGTGAAGTGAGTAGGAAAATCATCGTGCTACCGAGCTAAGGTAAGTGGAATTGCTCCAAATTAGTGTCAATGTACTACTAGCCTTAAAGTGAGTATTTCTCCCTTACGGACTTTCGAGAAATAGCGAGTTTTGACCGTTTTCGATCGCCAAAAGTTTGGGCTATATATATCAAAGTGATGTTTTCTTCCGAGGAATATTAGTGTATTTAGTTCTAATTATTATATATGTGAGATACGGTTGGAAGAAATAGCTGGAGTGCGGCCGAGCCCGCCCGTTAGTCGGATAATCCCAGCGAAGGTATGTAAGCCAATTTCTTCGGCCAAGTTAGTAATTAGCCTAGTATAATACGGTAAACTCATGTAATAGAATTCCAGTCGAATATTGAGACTGTGCAAATTGATACTTTGTCTTGCATTGTTATATCATATTGATTCGAAAGCTAGTAAACGGTGCCAAATGGCGAATATTATTCAGTTCAGTATAGCCCCGTATGCGTTACTTAAGCATATTTATAATAATATTACATATTTGAGAATAAAAGCTAGTAAAGTAAATCGAACGAGATAGATACGGTATACATGTGATGAATAATATCTTGTTCAGTACTGTATAGTGGATCAATATCTAACTACAGTGCAATAAAGCAGGTCTGGGCCTGAATCCAGGTCGAGTATAAGCGGTATGAGGGCTCCCAGTATAACACGAAGAGTTGATACCGAGATAGTATTTTCGGTTTAAACATGCTTGCTATATGTGAGTATTGATTGTTGAGACTTGATTGTGTCGTGAGGGCACCCTTAGTGTCCTCGCCGCCTACAGGTTAGTAACTATGTCGACCCAACGGCGGGTGGGTATACGTCACTCAAGGAGTGGCATGCGTCCCGTAGTAGGATGAAGATGGGATGAAGCTTTCCCCATATCGAGCGTCCCGGTATAGCGATGCAGTTTACCACATTTGTGCGCTTGCGCCTGAGCAGTGCAGTCTGAATAGTTATGATATACAGTTCTGATGCAGAGTCCTCACGACTCAGTTCTGTTATTGCTCGAAGGCCGTAGCCGAAATACAGACCCAAGGGGCTGTAGAGGTGCTCATAGTTAATAGACGAGTGAAGCGATTTATTTTTGGATGGTTAACCCGGGTAGGG
Organism: Datura stramonium; assembly: GCA_018107945.1. Lineage (NCBI taxonomy): Eukaryota > Viridiplantae > Streptophyta > Magnoliopsida > Solanales > Solanaceae > Datura > Datura stramonium. The sequence goes on along the minus strand of JACEIK010002068.1, from coordinate 70,991 downwards.
GTATATAAATTATTTGTTGATAAATATAAAAAAATAACATTATAATCTTAAAATAAAAAATAAAAATGTAAAAATATTTTTTATATGTTATATATATTAGCTAATAGACGACGGAATCGCCACGTCGACGGTATACTCTGCCTTATTCACGGTACGAAAAGTTTGATTGATTACAGTTCTTACGAGATCCGAGATATTTCCTTCTTTTCAAAGCTTCTAGTTATGTTGTTTATATTCGAGATGTGTTCGGTTTTTGTTTGCATACTGGTACCCAGTGGTGCGCGCCCGTTGGAGTCTTTGCATTACTTTTGCAGGCACCCATAGGCGAGGAGCGTCCTCGTTATTCGGCCCGACTCATTGAGTCATCGGCTCTGTCATCCGGGCTAGATAGCTAGGAGTCTATTTCCTTTCTTTTGTTGTACCGAGTATGGGTAGGTCGGGGCCACTGTCCTAACCATTTTTATCGATATTCATAGAGGCTTGCGGGTGTGTATATATATCTCACTTGTAGTTAGTTATGCGGTACGTGTGGGAGCCGTGTGTTTGTTTAAACATTTAGTGTTGTTGATTGTGTTGGCCGTGTGGGAGCCGTATTCGGAATAGTATTAGTGACCTTGCCGGTCACGTAGATGTTCAGTATTCATTATATTGAGTTAGAGATAACTAGATAGCATGGTGGCCTTATCGGCCCGCATAAGTTTCCCTATAAGAGTAAGATTATGGTTGGGTGATGTTACGGATAGGTGGCTATAGGCCCGGTGGCGGAGGGCTGTATTTAACCAGCCTTAGCTGTTGGTTCCGGGAATCTAAAATAGAAACTGACTAGGCACCCGGATGTGCTTAGGCCCGGTGGTTTAACGGTCCCGAGGTCTGCGATAGGGCACGGTGCCGATCCATACCCCCCAAGGTGGGCGTGACAAACTTGGTATCGGAGTAGGTCGTGTCGGGGAGTACGCAAGGCGTGCTGAGTAGAGTCTTGTCTATGGATGTGTTGTGCACCACTTACTATGGCGGAGGCTGCGACACATGATTGGATGGTTACTCTTTCTTCTCATTCGGTCGTGCTATAGGCGGTACGGTATAGGTTGAGTCCTAAAACTTATCATATTCTTTGTCTACGAGATGAAAAAAAATGGCAGACCGGTGACACCTTGCCACCGGTAGAAAGATTAGATGCGGCAGCGGAGAAGGCACAGCCCAGGATGCCTCGGTTTGTCGGGTCGGCCGTGCGAGGGCGATATAGAGAGCTTCATCACATCCCTCTCGCGGTCCCTCTCTCACCCCGGGAAGCCCGATTTGGCACGACAACACGCCTCCGATAGCTCCTGTACCTACGCCATCAGACCCGGGAAGTTCGTAGCGTAGTGGTTATCTTTGGCACAAATGATGGCCACACGGCGCCGATCGGTGCCACAGCAGCGACGGAGCCATTGATCGCGGGCATAATTGCATTTCCAAGTGCTACTTTATAACTTAAATTAGTCTTGTTTATCTAAGTTATTGCATACATTTTCATGTAATTTTATATAAATGAGAAGAAATATTAACCAACATGATTATTCTTTTATTTTTGAAGAAACTCATCCATTGGAGGACCCAATCTATGATTTGGTGAACTTGAGGAATGATATCGGGAGCGAAGCTTACCAAAGTTGAAATAAATTGGGCAATTTCCCGAAGAAGGGCTTCCGCGTGCCTCCGTGACACGTTGGCGTGCTCCGCGTGCCTGCAGCGGCACATTGGGAGTGCTCGCGATACACTCCGTGACACGTTGAAGTGCTCAGCGACTCACGCGCCGTGTCATGGAAGCGGGTACTCATGACCACACACTCGCGTGACACGTTGCTTGTTATTACGGGAAAATTCCCACCGGTATAAATAGAACACTTGGTTCATTTTTAATATTCTGACTTGGTGGAGCAAGAACGTGGGTTACGAGCTGATTGAGAGGGACGAAATTCTTAGGGTTTCTCTATCCCTTTCTTCTTTCTTTCAATTGTTTGCATGATTTACACTCATTTTAACGATGTTCAATGCACAAATGAGTGGCTAATTCCCTTTCTTGCGAGTTATGAACAATTGTATAGAAATGTAGTGTTGATTATTTGGTTGTTTCATCTTTTCTTCTATGGTTGTTCTATTTAATTCTTGTTCTTATTGCATTAATATCTGGCCAATGTTAATGTAAATCCAAAAAAGTCCGGTTTCACAGGGGCAGAAAGCGAAAGTTGTGAATTAATAGGGTATGATCTTTTTCTTAGTTTGGAAAATTGAGAATTGATTTACCTTCGGGATAGAAATATACATGAAAGTTGTAGTCAAGTGTGGAATCGGTTTGTATGGCTAGAACATGAATTTCTTCTTATCATAGAAATGTAGATTGGAGGTTCCTTGTATTCTTAAGTTGGGTTAAATGCAGAGTTTTAATCCATAGGCATAAGTTCCGACTAGCAAGCTAGGAGAAAAGATAAACCACGTAGATCGATGATTAATTTCTTTACATGTTCGTTTTAGCCTCGGCATGCTCACATTCATAGTTAAGACTCACTTGTATAAATTTTCTACTTTAGTATAAAAAGTTTCCAAAATATAAAAACTTTTCTTTACTTGTTGTCTTCATTATTAGAGTTATAGTAATTAACACTCGAGAAGGTTTTACCCGTAGTCTAGTCCTGTGGGTTCGACATTAGATTCTTAAAAGGGCCACTATATTACTTGTACAAACCCGTACACTTGCCCGGGCTCCATCAAGTTTTATGGCGCCGTTAAGTGACCCGGCAATTGGCAAAATTTTTCTTAAGTGTTAATGTGAATTCTATACAAGCGTTGACAACGTGTTTTAATTTTATTTTATAAAATTTGAAAATTCAAAAATAAAATATTATTGATTGTTTTTGGATACCTTCTTGACATGATATGTTTGAACACAAATGGTTTAAGTGGTGGATACTCATATTTTGGCGAACCTTTTAATTTGGAGGACACCACTTGGTGGCAACAACGTAACACGTGTAACATATGTGGTGGTCAAGATGGCCATTGGGATGGCTGTCCAAATGCATACTCCCCCTCCCCAGAGCCCCTACTATAGTCATACATTGTTTTGATGAATATAGGCATGCTGAAAATGAGGACTTGGGGCCTTAAGACCGATTAGAAGATCTTTGAAACAACTCCTTGAGCAATCGAAGCAATGAAGGAGGCAATGGCAACATTGATAAGTCGGGGAAGAGGAGAATGCGAAGCTATAAAGGATGAGCGTTAAATTCACGGAGATAGTGCGAGAGCGAAGCTTGTGATCAATTGCGTGGCGGTTGTAGGCGACAGTCAAGAGGAATTACAAGAGGAAGATAAGGGTGAATTTTCGAGATGAAGCCCGACATTTAGAACCTCTTCGGTGTCCCAAGTGATGAGCTCGAACTTGCTAGGAAATTCGTTAGGGAGGAAAGTAGAGTATACCCCATTTGACACTACTAGGGAAGTAGATGTTGATGCGGAAAGAGGTATACAAGTAAGGGTCAATTGCATTGCGGTTTGAGAACCAAGGTGCATTGGACCTTGCACCGAAAGCACTTTCTTACCTTAAGTTTGGTTGGCGACATAGAAATGAGTCTTGAGCTTAGGGAGAAATGTCAAGAGGAGGACCAAGTCCCATATATTCCCGAAATTTCTTTGACCTAATAGGCAGAATGAAACTTCACTTACACCAAGGGCCAATAAACGTCAAAGCGACATCTATTCCTTGGTCACTTACAATTTTCACCACCACCTAGAACATAAAGAAAATTAGAGAAGAAATTAGGGTGAGATTCATATCCTCAAGGCGGAGAAAAAGCGGTGGCATGTGCGTTGTGCAGCGACGTAAATTAAGCTGGCTTGCCCGGGCAACCCAAGGGTACCCACGGGTATCCATTTTAATTTCTTGCATTTTTACTGATATTATTTATTTTTCATCTTTTGTTATTTTGGTGGAAAGTTAAGCACGAGATGGAGGAAGTCGAAGTACCCTTGGAGGAGGAAGCTAACAAGCATGGAAGAAAAAGTGTGAGTCGAACACCCACTGCGTAAAGGGGAAAGAAACCATGTGGTTCGCTAGGCCTAAAGGCCTGGGGATTATTTCTCTCCCTCTTTAAATGTTAACTTGATGCTATGAGGACATAACATGATTCAAGTGTGGGGTGAGAAAAATTTCGAAATTTCCAAAAATTTTCAAAATTTTTCTGTGCTTAACAAATTGGCAAGGTAAAGATATATAATGCTTGTGTGAAAAGATTGGAGAAAGTTGAAAAAAAAAAATTTTTGTAGGTCAAGCATGGGTTCATCACCCGTTTAGTTTCTTTTGGTTCTTTTCGGCGGGGGGTCTTTGAACCGAAAAATAAAATTTTTTATTTTTATTTTAATTTGTCCGCATATAATGTTTTAGTCATCGTTAGGGACTGTTTCCAACGATGGATGGATGACGACCGTCTTGAGGAAAATTAGTCAATAGGTGTTGGTTTTTAAACCATAGCTAATTGATGCTTGATATTCTTGTTATGTACTATATATATATGATTGTAAGATGCAAGTATATGTAGTGTTGAAGCATGCAAGTGTATAACTTTGTGTGAGACACTTAGGCTCTTAAATTTGACTCAATATGATTGAAGCTTAATTCTAAATTCTTGTGATTAGTAAGATTAAAGTCTCTTGAATGTGTCTTGAATTGAGCATGCGCCATGAGTGTAAGGTTTTCTAATATTCCGTGCTATTGTGGATTGTCTAGAACTTGCACAATTGGTTTATCAAGCAGAAATGAAGGATGTGAATTGTAGGAGAGGATTTAGGCATTTCTTTGAATGAACTAATTTTTATCCTCATTTACCTACCTTGAAAAATTAATCCTAGTTAGCCCCATTAATTTGGAGCCTATTCTTTGATAAATTGCAACGCAAAGCTTAATCATTTTTCTTTCATTAGCCTTGAATTTGATCCAAAGCTCCTAAGCGCTTAAAGAAGAAAATACGAAAAGTAAAGGAGTGAGAAGAATGAAAAGAAAGGAAAAGTGGAAGCTTGTAAAAGTTGAGAAAGGTCAAGGTGCACTTGTGTGAAAATGGTTGATCATTAGTAAGGAGTAAGAAAATAAATTCATTAAAATTATTTAAAAAACTCCTTACTAATAAGCCAAAGTGCCTAATTAAAGGGAACAAAAGAGGTAAAAGAAGCTGAAAGGAGAAAGGTGAAGTGAGGGAAGGAAGTTCGTAATGAGGGCGTGATGTATTAAAGCGCTTAGGAAGATAGTCACTATTACGGCTAGAATAGTACCTACCTACACACAGTACATTACAACCTAAAAAGTCCTACTTGATCTTACATTCGTACATCCTCAAATTAGTGAAGTAGAACACTAAGGGCAAGCATAGGTCCTTACATGGTGCATGTGAATTCTTTGTGAGAGTTAGTGAAATTCTATTTATGTACCCACACATGTTGTGATATAAAAAGTGTTTTTGCGTGGTAGGTAACTCTCTTTCCGTGAGGCACATGTTTAATGAAGATATAGTTCATGTGGGATCTCTCTTAATCAGTTGATTTGCATGAGTTGCTTGAGTGAGAGTCGATTCTTGAGGTTAAGAAGTCTTAACATAGTTGTATTTCATTTCATTGATCAGCGTGCATGCTTTATTTTTAGCTTGTATCTTAATAATCATCTCAATAGTAACTTGAATCATCGTGCTAAATTAGTTATGTGAATCTTCATTTACATGAGATGTAAAAAGTTTGTTCGAGGATGAACAAGGTTTTAAGTGTGGGGTAGGTGATCACGGGCAAAAATAACATGTCCAAGTGATACTTTATAACTTAAATTAGTCTTGTTTATCTAAGTTATTGCATACATTTCATGTAATTTTATATAAATGAGAAGAAATATTAACCAACATGATTAGTCGTTGGTTTTGAAGGAAATAATGCATTGGAGGACCCAATCATGATTTGGTGAAGTGGAGGAATGATATCGGGAGGCGAAACACCAAAGTTGGAATAAATTGGGCGATTTCCGAGAGGGCTTCCGCGATGCCTCATTGACACGTTAGCGGTGCTCAGCGTGCCTCAGTGACACATTGGGAGTGCTCGCGTACACTCATTGACACGTTGGAAGTGCTCCGCGGTACACACCGTGTCACGGGCGGTGCTCGGCGATACACTTCGTGACACGTTGCTTGTTGTGCAGGAAAATTCCCACCGGTATAAATAGAACACTTAGGTTCATTTTTAATATTCGACTTGGTGGAGCAACGTGGGTTACAGGGCGGTTGAGAGGACGAAAATTCTTGCAGGTTTTCTCTACATCCCTTTCTTCTTTCTTTCAATTGTTTGCATGATTTACACTCATTTAATGATGTTCAATCCTAATAGTGGCTAATTCCCTTTCTGTTGAGGTTATATGAACCGTTGTATTGAAATGTAATTGTTGATTATTTGGTTGGTTCATCTTTTCTTCTATATGGATTGTTCTATTTAATTCTTGTTCTTGCGTAATATCTGGCCAATGTTAATGTAAATCCAAAAAGTCGGTTTCACCCGAGAGGGCAAGAAAGCTGGAAAGTTGTGAGAATAGGAATTATGATCTTTTCTTAGTTTGGGAAAATTGAAATTGATTTACCTTCGGGATAGAAATATGCACGAAAGTCGTATTAGTCAAGTGTGGAATCGGTTTTGTATGGCTAGAACATGAATTTCTTCTTATCACGAAATGTAGGTGGAAGGTTCATGATTCTTAAGTTGGGTTAAATACGAGGTTTTAATCCATAGGCATAAGTTCCGACTAGCAACCGGAGAAAAGATAAAGCCCACGTAGATCGATGATTAATTTCTTCACATGTTAGTTTTAGCCTCAGCATGCCATTCATAGTTGAGACTCACTTGTATACTTATTCTACTTTAGTATAAAAATAGTTTCCAAAAATATAAAAACTTTTCTTTACACTTGTTGTCTTCATTATTAGGGTTACCAAGTAAATTAACACTAGAAGGTTTTACCTGTAGTCCGATCCACGTGGGTTCGACATTCGGTTCTTAAAAGGGCCACTATATTACTTGTACAACCCGTACACTTGCGGGCTCATCGGCCATCGGGTGGATACGCGGTTCCGAGTCGGGGAGTTTTGGCAATGGGTCCCCACAGTTCCTTTGGGTGAGATCGACCGAGAGGACCCCCAGGATTTCCTAGACCGAGATGCGAAGAATTTTCAGGTTATGCATAACCCCTCTGAATCCAATTGAAATTTGTGAGTGTTTCGGTTGCGGGACATAGGCTGTATTATGAGTACGAGAGTTGGGAAAGGTCTCGAGGAGAGTGTGCCCCTCCGAGCTGGTCCAGCTTCTCGGAGGCCTTACGGGCCAGATTACTTGCCACGGGAATCCAGGTAAACCGGATGAGATCTGATTTTGCATTTGGAGCGAGGGCGGAGCATACGAGAATATGCTTTCTGATTTGACTCCTTAGCATATGCTCCATCTTTTTGGATACTATGTCGTCGAGTTCATAGGTTTATTATGGGTTTGAACCCGGAGAATATATTGAGAGCATGCATAGCCAGGTTGCATTATGAGGATATAGATATTGCGAGATACGAGGCCTTTGCCTAGACTATTGGAGCCTTAGGCTTGACGAAATAGGACGTAGATAGACAAATCGAAACGGCCACCGCGAGACGGACTCCCGGAATGATATGCGAAGGGGAGGTTCGAGAGAGGACCCGGGCCCCGATTGCGGGCAGATCCCCTAGACCCCCACCTCCACCACAGCTGAGGACGGCGAGTAGGTATTCGTCGGGCGTGTTCCAGTCGGTGGCGGTTCTCGAGCAGTAGATTCCTGCGACGAAGAGTAGGCGAGCGGTTCCACACCCCGCCCTACCCTAATTGTGGTCGACCTCATAGCCCGGAGCTTGTAGATATGGCTCCTCGGGATGTTATATGCGGGTAGGAGAGCACTTGGATAGGTGTTCGCGGGGAGCAAGAGCGAGAGTCGGGACGGGGATCACGGGGCCACGAGCTCCAGCTGGCCGGCGAGCGTAAGCCCTCGGATTGCTTGAGTAAGCCGGGCAGATCGGGAGCCTCTAGCTGGTACGGGCTCAAGCCGTACCTATGCATTACAGGAGACGGGACTCGGGCGTCTCAGGCAGTAGTAGCGTGACTATCTGTTCATGCCACACTGTATGCGATTGATCCGGGGTCCACTTTATCCTATATTACCCCATTTGTGGCTCGGAAGTTTAATGTCGCACCCCGGAAGTCATTACGGCGGCCCTTTTCGGTATCCACACCCATTGGTAGCTCTATTATAGCTAGCGAAATTTATCGGGTGTACGGTAGGGATTCTTTGTCGCCGGACTTCGATGGAAATGCAGCGAGTTAGAATGATTGATTTCGATGCCATTATAGGTATGGATTAGTTAGCTCTTCATGCTATGCCAACGTAATGTTGGACCCAGGCAGTCCAGATTCCACTTTCAGGAGCGGTGCGGGGATGGAAAAGCGTACGGCAACGAAAATTAGGTTTATTTCCTACCTTCGGGGCGAGAAATTGATAACTAAGGGATGTATTTACCACCTAGTCGGGGTTCGGGATGTTCGGTAGAGTCTCCGACACTCAGGAGTTACACCGTTAGTGAAACGAATTCCTGATGTATTTCCCGGAGCGAGCTACAGTATTCCTGAAAGGAGATAGATTTTGCAATTGACTTGCTACAGTCACTCGGCCCATATCAATTCCTCCATGTCGTATGGCTCTGAGAACTTAGAGAGTTAAAGGCTTGATTAAGGTTGCTAGGCCAGGGTTTCATCGGGCGAGTACTTCACCGTAGGGTGCGCCAATCCCTATTTGAGGAAAGATGGCTCGCTCCGCATGTGTATAGATTACCCGACAAGCTTGAATAAAAATTCTGATAAGAGAATAAGTATACGCTTCCCGAGAATAGATGATTTGTTTGATCGATTCTGAGGCGAGATATTTTCAAGATTGACTTGCGGTCGGATATCATCGGGTTCAAGTTCCATTGAAAGAGACATTCCCAAAACGGCTTTGAGGACCCGATATGGACACTTTGAATTCTAGTTATGTCCTTTGGATTGACCCGAATGCCCCAGCTATATTTATGGACACGATGAATAGCATTTGGACCATACCTGAGACACGACCGTGATAGTGTTTATTGATGATATTACAGCCTTATTCTCGCTCGAGCGAACCACCGAGCTCATTTCTGGGCAGGTTCTCTAGATTCTCGAGGGCGCATCGGTTATATGCTAAGTTCTCTAAATGCGGAATTACGCTTAACTCAATAGCCTTCTTGGGGCATAATGTGTCGGATCTTGTATAGAGTTGACACAACGAAAAATAAAGCTGATCAAAAACAAGGTCTAGACCTACCACTCCAATCGAGTCCACAATTTTACGAGTTAGCGGGATATTACGAGAAGATTGCAGAGGATTCTCTACTATAGCGGCACCTCTTTCTAAGGCGCACGAAACGATAAATTTCGGTGGACAGAGAGCATGTGGCTTGAGTTTTTCAAGAGTTAAAGACAAATTAACCTCCGCTCCGGTGTTAGCATTATCGGAAGGTACGAAGGTTATTCGGTGTATTGCGACGCATCGGGTATTGGGTTGGGTTGTGTGTTGATGCCCAGCACGGTAAAGTGATTGCGTATGCTTCCCGGACAGCGAGAAACACGAAAAGAATTACCCTACCCACATTTACAGAGTTAGCCGCGATGAAATCCATGCCTTAAAGATATGGGACATTACTTGTATAGCGTTCATGTGGATGTGCACGGATCATAGAGCCTACAGTATATCTTCACTCGAGAGGAGTTGAATTTGCATTTCTTGTCCACATTGGTTAAGTTATTGAAAGATTATGTGTGGACATTACGTATCATCAGGAAGAGACAATGTAATGCTTCGAATTCTCTCGGCCGTAAATCAATGGGAAGTTTGGCGTATTTGCGGCCAGCGTGATTAGTCGAGGAAGATACATCGATTAGCAGCCAAACCATTCGTGTAAGCTGAAGGACAGAGTAGTATTAATTCTGTAGTGTCATCATTGGTGTAGAGAAGTAAACGCGGCAATAGGGATCGACCTGGGTCAGCTTAAGGACAGAATTCGCGAAGCGCCAGATTGCAGTCGCCCGAGATGAAGTGTTGCGATGTAAAGGCCCACCTGCGTGTTCCGGATATTTCGGGGCTCCACCGGCATATTATGAGCAGTACGTCGCCGCTATTATCTCCACCGGCGCGATGAAAATGTACCATGATATCAAGAGAACCTCTTGGTGGCGGGTATGAAAGAAATTGCGAATTTGTGATGTCCTAGCGCCTTGGTAAGCGGAACACCGAAGCAGGCGGTTAACTCGGGACATATTTGTGCCTCTCTGGAAAGGGGAAGTAGTGAACATGGATTTTGTAGCGGGGATTACCCGTACGACATATACACGATTCCATATGGGTAATAGTTGGTGACAAATCGGCTCATTTCACACTCCGGTGAAAGCTACTTTCTTTACCGAGATTATGTAATTATATATTAGAAATAGTTTAGATTGCAGTTCCGGTATATATTATTTCGGAGCGAGAGGAGCACAATTTTAGCTAGATTTTGGCGGTCGTTTGAGAGAGGTGCAGGAATGCAGTTAATTTGAGCCTGACATTCCCACCCTCGGAACGAGATGGGCAGAGTGAGCACTATTCAAACACTCAAAGATATGCTACGGGCGTGTGTGCTAGATTTTGGAGTACTTAGGACGAGCATTTTACCGTTAGTGAGTTTGCTTATAATAATAGCTATCCTTTCGGCCCTATCGAGATGGCGCCCTTTGAAGCGTTGTATGGTACGAGCAAGAATGCGGATCGTCTCGGTTAGGTGGTTTGAAGTGGGAGAGTCGCGGTGGGCCGGACATTCAATAGTCGAGAGGAAAGGTAAAAACCTCAGAGAGAATGCCCTGCGCCCTTGCAGAGCCGCGAAGTCATATGCGAGATGTGCGCGCGAGACACAGAATTTGATGTAAATAGTGGTGTTAAAGTATCTCCGATGAAAGGGGTGATGAGATTCGGCAAGAAAGGTAAGCTCGGTCCGAGATTTGTTGGGCCTTATCAGATTCGTCGAAGGATAGGCCGAGTGGCATATGAGTTGAACTTGCCTCCCGAATTAGAATCCGTTCATCGGTCTTTCACGTATCTATCTTGAGGAAATACATAGGAGACCCATCCGGAGCAGTCCCAATATCCAAATTCTGAAGCTGGCCTATGAAGAAGTTCATGTAGCTATCTTTGTGAATGGAGTCGTGAATTAAGAACCAAAAGATTATGTGCGTCAGGTGCGTGGCATAACAGGAACCGAGACGAGGTGACTTGGGAGGTAGAGGAAGATATGAAAACCAAGACCATCCTCCCACTTATTCAAGCCTAGTTAGTTAGAGGTATGTTAGTATTGTTATTTTTATGCGGTGCTTATAGTATATATAAATGAGATAATCGATACCAATCTTTCATGTGATGAATACTATAGTATTGTGTGGAGTACTTTTTGTATTGGACTTTTACGCATTTCGGGTTTTGGGGTAGTCCATATTACAGGCGGAAACTCTGCCAAAATTTTCTAAAAATAAGTTGAGTAGTTGGGAATTCCTATAGGTAGAAGTTTACATTCGAGATGAATGTTCTTAGGGGGAATGTTACACCCCATAAACTCTTGACATGTAGATAGCCTATTCGAATGTTGGTTAAAGAGTTTGATTGCCATACATGCTAGAAAAGGCCGAGGAAAGATCGGACAAGCTCCAAGTCGGCGCCTTCGCAAGGCAAAATGCGATCTATAAATGCGCATTCCAAGGAATCGACTTATGAGTCCCAATATTATATATAAGCCCCAACTTCAGTTTTTTTTAGATTTCCTTATAATTTCTAGTAGAAAACGAAGGTAACAGAGAAGGGAAAATGAAGATCTCCTACTAATATTACGTCGGAATTAGCCGCCAAACGCGGTCCAAACTCGAATTAACCTCGAATCTGAGGTATTTAGCAGCAAGAACATTCTACAGTTTAGTTTCGTGAAGGAGTCGGCCGGAAAATCGTCGTGCTACTAAGCTAAGGTAAGTGGAGTGCTCCAATTAGTGTCAATGTACTACTAGCCTTAAAGTGAGTATTTCTCCCTTTTGGACTTTGCGAAATAGCGAGTTTTTGATCATTTTCGATAAGCCAAAGTTTGGGCTATATATATATCAAAAGTGATGTTTTCTTTGCGAATATTGGTGTATTTAGTTCTAATTGATATATATGTGAATGCGGTTAGGAGAAATAGCAGATGCGGCCGAGCTTTCGCCACGTTAGTCGGATAATGACGAAGGTAGCAAAGCCAATTTCTTCGGCAAGTTAGTAACTTTAGCCTAGTATATATCTGAAAACTCCATAATAGAATTTCCGAAGTCGAATATTGAGTTTTTGTGGAATTGATAAACTTGTCTTGCGTTGTTATATCATATTCAGTTGAGCTAGTAAACGGTGCCAAATGGCGAGATATTATTTGAGACTCAATATAGACGATATACGTTAGCAAGCATGTTTTATAATAATATACATATATTGAGAGATAAAAGCTAGTAAAGTAAGTCGGAACGAGACGAGATACAGTATAGCTATACAGTCAAACTAGTATCTTAGCTCTGATATATGCTCTGATCAGAGATAATATCTCGGCTACAGTATAGCCATACGATGATAAGATCCAGATTGGTAAAACGTATGAGAATCGGTATAACACGAAAAGAGTTGAGTAAGAAATCGGATTACAGATAGTATTTTCGGTTTAAACATACTTGCTATATGTGATTATTGATTGTTTGAGACTTGATTGTCGTGAGGGCACCCTTGGCGTCCTCGCCACTAGGTTAGTAACGTAATACGACCAACGGCCCGGGTAGGTATACGTCATTCAAGGAGTAGCATGCCATCCGCGGTGGGGCGAAAGATGGGATGGCTTTCCCCATATCGGGCGTCGGCATAGCGTACGGTTTACCACATTATGCGTTGCGCCCGAAACGGAGTACGAGATACGAGACGATTCTGATTATAGTACGGGAGTCCTCAGGGTTCGGTTTCTGATTATTTATATCGAAGGTCATAGCCGTTTAGAGCCCGGGGGCAGTGGAGGTGCTCGTAGTTAGTAGACGAGTGGAGTGATTTATTTTTGGATGGTTTTCACACTGGTAGGGGTATATAGATTATTTGATTAGTTGCTTCTTCGGCTTATGGGGAATGGTATTGGTTCTTGGTGCTATATATATATGTATATATTTATATATATTATCTAATAGGCAGCGGTCGCCACGTCAGCGGAAGTATGCTCTTGCCTTATTCACGATGCGAGAAAAGTTGGGTCGAATTCTGGCGGTTCTTACGAGATCCGAATCTTCTTGCTTTTCAAAAGCTTCTAGTTATATTGTTTATATTGAGATGTGTTCGTTGCTTTGCATACTCGGCCTTGATGGTACGCGCTCGTTTGGGCTGTTGCATTACTTACTGCGAAACCATAGGCGAGCGAATCGCGTGATTCCGGCCGACTCATTGAGTCGCCGGCTCTGTCAATCGGAGAGTTTGAAACGGCCCCAGAGTCTATTTCCTTTCTTTTGTATACAGTATAGAGCGGTAGGGGCCTGTCCCAGGCATACATTTTGCCTCGATATTCATAGAGGCTTAGGTGTGTATATATATCTCCTTGTGGTTAGTTGTGCAGAGTCGTGGGGGCCGTGCATTTGTTTAGTTGTTTAGTGTTGTTGATTGTGTTAGTCGTGTGGGGCGGGTATTCGAATAGTAGTGGTGACTAGGTCACGTAGATGTCTGATATTCATTATGTTGAGTTAGAGATAACTAGATAGCATGGTGGCCTTGTAGAGCGCATAGGTTTCCCTATAAGAGTAAGATTACAGTTGGCCCGATGTTACGGGACGGTGGCTATAGGCCCGATCGGCCGGAGGCTATATTCTGGCATTATCTGTTTTCCCGTTGGTTCCGAATCAGAAATAGAGCCAGCCGGGCACCGGATGTGCTTAGGCTTAGTGGTTTGAGTCCAGGTCTGATAGGAGCTGGAGTGCAGTCATACCCCAAAGGTGCGGCGTGAAAAGATATTCGGGCTTAGTCAGGCATTTTCCAAACTCTCCGTATTAGCACCTTCCAGTCTTAGTTGGTGAGTCATCATTTTTTGAGGGCCAATATGAGTTGTATTTAGTATTTTTAGTTTCGGACTAGTGAGTTAGTTGGGGATCTTGTCCCATCAGCACAAATCGGTAATGAGAGCTTTTCAAACATAGTAGGTATTTCGGTTTTAGCCTTGTGTTATGTATCGGAATGTTATGATATTTGAGACTTTATTTATATTATATATGTTAGACTTACCGATTATATTGAATTTAGACATCATGTTTATGCCATGGAGTAGACTTGGATCCTCTCGGGGTTTTTGTCCCGTGTCCCGTCAGAAACCTATATTGAGTCATAAAGCAAACTTGTGCTCCAAGTATTAGTTTGAAATATAAAGGTGTCTAAGCTGCATTAAGTAGAGTCTTTTCACGGGTGTGATGCGCGCCACACTTATGACAAGAGAGTACGAAGCGTGTAGGAAATATTCCCTTCTTTCATGATGTAAGTCATGCGATATTCATTCTCCTCTTCTAACATTTCTCTTGGCGTTTGAAGAATCATGCCTCCTTGCCGAAGTTAACGGTAGAAGGAATAGGAATGAAATGGCCATGAATGGAAATGGTGATGGGTACCGGCATGCCCTATTGGTTGGGAGGAGGTTAGGGAAGCGACCCAATTGTTGGGAGGAGTTCCATACTACATTTTGGATCGATTCTTCCCTCGTGAGATGAAATTAATAAAGTGAGTTTGTGAATCTGAAGCAAGGAAAGATGATAGTTCGGATTATGCCTTGAGTTCACTCGCCTATCAGTATGCACTGAGATGGTGACAGAATTAGAGAGCAGGTAGGTTGGTTCGTGCATGGTATAACGCGAGGCTATTTGGTCAAGGATTGCTAGACCATAATGCTTCTTTAGGACATAACTTTCCTTGAATAGTTACGTATGCCGGTAGATGGAGGCAACATAGGTGCATGAGTGAGAGAGAGAGGCCAAAGAGGGCCCAGGACTAATAGCTTGAATTCTCCCATTAGAACCTATTAGTACATAGCAGTCCCACCGAGAGATCTTGACCTTTGCTCAGAGTCGGCTATGAAGTATTCCATCTAGATCCATATGTGACCAGAGGACGAGCATCGAGCTCTAGAGTAGACGATACGGCCTGAGTCCGGCATTTCGGAGTGTGGAAGGTGGCACAGGGAACACACGGATCGGTGCTTAGCAGGTTCGGGTGCTTGTTTGGTGTAGAGGAAGCCCGAAAATATGCTTAGAGATTGCCCGCAACAGCCGGTGTGGCCATGATAGAGTCGAGCCCGGCCTCCAATTTGACGATTTCCACTAGCATACCCGGCTTAACGAGGGCATCTACTAGTGCAGCAGGCGATCAGCGCCAGAAAAAATTATATGCCCTAGAATCTCGTCAAGAGTAGGAGGTCTCCCCAGGTCATAGTCACTTGCTATGTTACGAGAGTATTCCACCTTGGTTTATATGCATTGTTAGATCTAGGGGCTACTTTATCTTTTATGACACCCTACATTGTTATTAGTTTGAGTCAACCCCAAAATCTTATCGGAACCCTTCTCGATCTACACTCCCGATTGGTGATTCAGTTATAACTTGACGGGTATATAAGTGCCCATGCAGTCCTTGAGAAGATCACCTTAGCGAATTTAGAAGATCTATGCTGACAATTTGATGTTATCTTTGGCATGGATTGGCTACATACATTTATGCCTCAATCAATTGTCGAGCAGTTGTTATTTATGCAGATGACTACACGCAAGTGCATTAGTCAACAAGTAGTAAGTGGCTCAAGTAAGCCAAGTATCGATCCCAGGAATTTGGACTATGGGGAAAAATCTACTCAAGTGTTAATTTCTTTGTTACTCTCTAAAAATACGAGACAACAATGTGAAGAAAAAAGTTTTTTATATTTTTGTTATCTAATTTTTATACTACGGCTAAAATAAATATACAAGTGAGTACGAACTATGAATGTGAGCATGCTGAGGCTAAAACGAACATGTAAAGAAATTAACTATCGATATAAATTGGTTTTATCTTTTCTCCGGTTGCTAGTTCGAACTTATGCCTATAGTTAAAGCTACAAGTATTTAACCCAACTTAAGAATAATGAACCTTCCACCTACATTTTACGTTGATAAGAAGAAATTCATGTTCTAGCCATACAGCCGATTCCACACTTGACATAATACGACTTTCGGTATTTTTCTATCACGAAGGTAAATCAATTCTCTCAATTTTCCCAAACTAGAAAGATCTAATCACATTAATTCACAACTTTCCGGTTTCGTGCTCTCGAGTGAAATGGACTTTTTAGATATACATTAACATTGGCCAAACATTAATACGGTAGAGCAATTAATAGAACAGCCATGAAAGAAAGATGAAAAAACGGTGATCAACAATTGCATTCCACTACAATTGTTTCTTAACCTCAGCAAGAGTGAAATTAGCCACTCATTTGTGGATTAAGCATCGTTAAGCTAGTGTAAATCATACACACAATTGAAAGAAGGAGAGGGATGAGAAAAACCTAAGAATTTCGTCCGCTCAGTACACTTTGTAACCCACGTTCTTGCTCCACCAGAGTCGGAATATCTAAAAATAAACCTAAGTGTGCTATTTATATTGAAGCAGAATTTTTCAGAAATAACAAGCAACGTGTCAAGGTGTGCAACGGAGCATTGCTTCCGTGACACGGCCCCAAATGCGGAGAGCTCTCGGAAAATGCCCCAAAAACTCGACCCTAGGGCTGCCTTTGCCGCGTTGGCGGCGTGTCCACTGCCTGGGCAGCGCGATGGCGCCTCCTTGTCGAGCGGGTGGCATGCCATGACTGCCTTGGCCCCAGCGTCTTTGATTACGTACTTTGCTAACTGCGTTACGCATGCACAGCATTGGCGTGGCTGGCCCAGGCGCGGCACCTTTGCAGCGTGGCACGCTTCTGGCGCGTAGCCTTGCCATAGCACTCTCCTTGCCGACTTTCGCCCGTTGCTTCCGACTCCATTCCTTTCCTTCACCAACTTGATTTAGTTCTAAAAATCATTGAAAACTCCAAAACAAGGACCCATGTTGGTTACTTACATATATTCACATTTATATAAAATTACATGAAAATGTATATAAAATTACATGAAAATGTATAAAATAACTTAGATAAACAAGACTAATTTAAGTTATAAAGTATCACTTGGACATGCTATTTTTGCCCGCGATCACCCGTGCAGTACAGTTCAGATTTTTGGGTAAGTCAGTCCTAGAGTGGAAGGGTAGTTCAGTTGTGCCTGTAGATCGCTTCATTTCCTACCCTAAGGCTAGAAAGATGTTTTCTAAAGGTTGTGTGTACCATCTAGTTATGGTTGAGGATGCTACATCTGAGACTCCGATTATCCAGTCAGTTCCTATTATTTGTGAATACCCAGAAGTGTTTCCATATGACTTACCAGGAATAACTCCCGAGCGGGAGATTGATTTTGGTATTGACCTGCTTTTCGATATCAACCTATATCTATTCCTCCCTATATAATGGCCTCAGCTGAGCTAAAGGAGTTGAAGGAGCAGTTGAAGGATCTTTTAGACAAGGGTTTCACTAGACAAAGAAATCCCCGTGGGGTGCATCAGTTCTCTTTGTCCGAAAGAAGGATGGTTCCCTTTGAATGTGCATCGATTATCCGCAATTAAACAAAGTTACCATCAAGAACAGATACCCTCTCCCCATGATTGATGATTTGTTTGACCAGCTTCAGGGTGCTAAGTGCTTTTCAAAGATAGACCTCAGATCTAGATACCATCAACTCAAGGTTCAGGAGAGTGACATCCCAAAGACAGCCTTCCAGACTAGGTATGGTCACTATGAGTTTGTGGTCGTGTCTTTTGGACTAATGAATTCTTCTACAGTTTTTATGGACTTGATGAACAGGGTGTTCAAGCCATACTTGGATATGTTCATGATTGTTTTCATAAATGATATTCTCATATACCCTCAGAGCGAAGAGGAGCATGCCGCTCATTTAAGGGTGGTGCTACAGACTCTTAAGGATCACCAACTGTATGTTAAGTTCAGAAAATGTGAGTTTTGGTTAAACTCAATGGCATTTTGGGTCATGTGGTATCAAGTGAGGGTGTACAGGTGGATTTAAAAGACAGAAAGGTGAAGAATTAGCCTAGACCAGTTAGTCCTTTAGATATTAGGAGTTTCGTGGGTTTAGTTGGTTACTACCGGAGGTTTGTTGAAGGGTTTTCATCATTGCAGCACCGTTGACTAAATTGACCTAGAAGAAAGTGAAGTTTCAATGGTTGTAGCTTGTGAGAAGAGCTTCCAATAGTTGAAGACTCGACTCACCTCAACACCGGTGTTGACCCTTCCTGAGGGTAGTGATGGGTTTGTGGTATATTGTGATGCTTTGAGGATTGGCCTTGGTTGTGTATTAATGCAGCACAGTAAAGTTATAACCTATGCTTCTAGAAAGCTGAAAGTCCATGAGAAGAACTATCCGACTCACGACCTCGAGTTGACGGTGGTAGTATTTGCCTTGAAGATTTGGAGACACTATCTGTACAAGGTCCATATGGATGTGCTTACGGACCACAAAATTCTATAGTACGTGTTTACCCAGAAGGTCTTAAATCTACGTCAGAGAAGGTGGTTGGAGCTTTTGAAGGATTATGATATGAGTGTCCTTTATCATTTGGACAAAGCTAATGTGGTGGCAGATGCTCTTAGCAGGCTTTATATGGAGAGTGTGTCCCATGTAGATGAGAAAAGGAAAGAATTAGTGAAGGATGTACACCGGCTTGCATGGCTAGGAGTCCATCTTATTAACTCAACAGACAAAGGTGTCGTTGTTCAGAATGGGTCAGAATCTTCCTTGGTGACCTAGGTTAAAGCTAGACAAGACGAGGATCCAATTTTGGTAAAATTGAAGGTAGCCATTCAGAATCAGAAGGTGGAGGTTTTCTCCTAAGGGGGAGATGGTGTGCTACAACATTAGGGACGTTTGTGTCTATTGGGTGTTGATTCCTGAGGGAGCAGATGTTGCATGAGGCTCATGGTTCCAGATATTCTATACATCCAAGTTCCACCAAGATGTACCGTGACATACAGGAAGTCTATTGGTGGAATGACATGAAGGACATAGCAGAGTTTGTGGCTAAGTGCCCGAATTGTCAACAAGTGAAGGTTGAGCATCAAAGACTGGGGGCGTGCTTCAAGACATTAGTATCCCTACTTAAAAGTGGGAGGATACCAATATGGAATTAATTATAGGTTTTCCTCGTACTCGTCGACAATATGACTCAATTTGGGTGGTTGTAGACAGGTTGACTAAGGTAGCTCATTTTCTACTGGTCAAAAACTACCGATTCAGTGGAGGATTATGCCAAATTGTACATTTGGGAGTTAGTTTGGTTTCATGGAGTGCCTTTGTCCGTCATATCAGATAGAGGTACTCAGTTCACCTCCCAGTTCTAGAGATCATTTTAGAAGGGACTCGATACTCAGGTCAAGCTTAGCACAACATTTCACCTGCAAACAGATGGTCAGGCCGAGTGGACCATTCAGACACTTGAGGATGTGTTAAGAGAATGTGTGATTGATTTCAGGGGTAGTATGGATGATCATTTGCCTCTTATTGAGATTGCATATAATAACAACTACTATTCTAGCATTCAAATGGCTCTGTTTGAGGCTCTCTATGGGAAAAGATGTAGATCACTATTGGTTGGTTCGAAGCCAGTGAAGCTGCGTTAGTGGGACCAGATTCAGTCCATGAGGCTATGCAGAAAGTTCAACTTATAAGGGACAGGTTAAAAACAACTCAGAATCACCAGAAGTCCTATGCGGATGTGGGGAGGAGGGAGCTTGAGTTTGATGTTGATGATTGGGTGTTTTTGATGATATCTCCCATGAAGGGAGTGATGAGATTTAGAAAGAATGGGAAACTTGGTCCCTATTATGTTGGTCCATACCGGATTGTGAAATGGGTTGGCAAGGTAGAATATGAGTTGGAGTGACCCTTAGAGTAAGCCTCAGTTCATCCAATTTTCCAGTTATTGCTCTTAAAGAAGTGTTTGGGTGATTAACTTTGGTTTTTCCGATGGAGAGCGTAGGTGTGAAGGATAACCTCCTAAGTATTCTATTCAGTTTCATGTTCAGTTTATGTGTTCCAGTTTTTTTCATGTCAATGTACGTATGTGTGACTTATGAATTCAATTCAGTCATGTAGTTCAATTTGGAGTCAGTCACTTCATTAGTTTTCAGCTCTAAATGTTCGGTATTTGATAAGGTAGTTGCATTTATCAGTTTTTTTGTATGTTTACCCACATTTGAGGATGAATGTTCCCAAGAGGGAGATATTGTAATATCTTGGAAATGCCTAAGCCTAGACTCGGGAGTTGAAATGAAAAGTAGTAGAAAAGTCAGAAGTTCTCTTAAAATGACCCATGGAACAAGTCGTTGGAGGGTCCAATGACTCGTGGTAGCCACCTGTGGTCAAGTTCTGTAGTAGAGGATCCTATGGTGATAGGTATAGGAATGACCCGTTGTTTGATGTAACGGGTCATTGTAAGTGGGTCGTTGTGAAGATGGTCTTGGTCAAATAAGGATGGCACGAATCATGGGATGATTCATTTTTCTAAACAATGGGTCATTGTATGTATCCGTTGGAAGGATTTCAAGGATGGAGCAGTGGTAACAATGGCTGGCAATGATGGGTCATTGTATCTTGTAATGACTTGTCCTGTCCGATCATGGTAGAAGACCTGAGACAGGAAAATGAGATAAAACAATGAGGTAAGTAACGGGTCGTGGGACCAAAGGACGACTCATTCTATTGGTCGTTGCTTCTAACAGTGGCTAATTTCCTGCGACTTTAGTAAGGGAAAATCCATAACTTCTAAATCCCTAAGCCCTATACTAAGTCATTTTTAGCTCAGAAAAGGGTGTTTTAAGAGGGTTAAGTCCATTCTAAACCCATCCTACTCCATGCATGCAAGCCTAGAGGATCTAAGGGGTGATCAAGCTTAGGATTCATCTATTTCTTCCCCAAATTCCATTGGGCTTCCAAGAGGGTTTGTTAAATCAAATTCTTTCAAGTATGTAGGGTTATGAATGGGTGTAATCATCCACACCCATGCCCAATCCCTCTTCATGAAATTCTAGTTGATGAATCTATACGGTTTTAACCCAACATGTGAATTCTCTAACTATCAATCATGGGTAAGATCTACACATGTTTCTAATACTAAATTATGATTCATGGACATATTTTATAATGTTTTCAGTATGATTATATTTTTAATTTTACAAATTTATATTTTTAATTTTTACAAATTATGATGCCAATCATAAAAGGTTGAGATTATGATCTATGTTTTCAATTATGAGGAGATGTATATGAAGAAGGTATGATTGTGAATTACCAATGTCTACATTCATGTTTTGAATAATCAAAGTCTATTTCAATCATGTTCAAATATTGGGAAAGCCCATATAGTCAACTATGTTTCATGATGTACTTAAATTTCATGTTATTAACTTACCACATGGTTTTGAAGTCTAGACTCCCACTCTTTTCAGCTTGTGGTATGGTTTGAGCCCAAGGCTTATAATTTTATGATTTCAGATTTTGCATGTACATTATTATTCATTTTCTTCACCAGATGATGGTCAGCTTCATTGAAAAATGATGGAGAGTATATGCATGTTTTTGGAAGTAGTGTTTAGCACCGAGTAGGCTAAGGGTCAGTCAACCCTATGCCTCAAAATTACGTGCCAACATAGGTATGTTCAGATTCTTCCGGACCTCCCTTGTGAGCTTCCCCTTCCCCCAAGGGGCCTTCGGCTTGACATCGATATCATGGTAGCTTCCTTAACCATGGCAAATCTTTGGACGGCTTTGCCCACTTGAGTGTAATAGTTGGGATCACGTAAGCTCTATCGTGGTAATATCCGTTATTTGATGAGTCTTCCATTTTTCCTCATGGTTTCAATTATGCATATTCATAAGTTATGTTATTATGTTTTTAGAAGTGTAAAAAGTGCTTAAGAATAAACCCAGAAGTTAAAAGTTTAAAACTGCTTAAATTGGGAAAAATAGCACAGAACGGGCCATGTAACTACTCATTTCATGATACAAGACCCAGCTCTCAGGCTCATCCGCATCACTAGATCATCTTAGAGTTTGTTTTCAGCGTATTGGTGAATCCTCATGTTCCAAGGACTATTTGATAGACATGTTTCCACATTATGTTTCAGTACATGTTCGGGTTATATGGGGTGTTGTCCCATCAACCCATCGTTGTAGTAGAGGCTTTCAGACAAAGTATAGAATTCAACTTATGTATGTCTAAGTGATTATACCGGTTTGATATGTCATGATTCGATATGTTCCCGATATTCCTTATGTTAAGTCTTCCGCTTATCTAAATAAATTAGATGTATGCTCATTCCATGGGTCGACTTGTGGTCTCTCGGGGCTCCTTGTCCCGTGTTACAATCCGAGTCTACATTCGGGTCGTGACAAACAGGTTTGTCCCAATGTTTAGTTTTACTTATGATTATCAGTTTTCAGCTTTGGGTCATTCGATGCAGTTAAGATATGCAGTCATGTTTAAACCATGTTTTTAGATAATAGCATACGAGATCTACTCTCAGACTCTTATGATGAAATGTTTTACTCGGTACATTCCACGTACTAACCACATACTCTATACTGTATCGTTTCATGATACAGGTTCAGATATTTAAGATCAGTCTCGCCATTATCCAGACTCTCCATATTAGCACCTTCCAATCTCAGTTGGTGAGTCCTCATCTTCCAAGGGCCCTTATGAGTTGTATGTATTTTCAGTTTCAGACTATAGTGAATTAGTAGGGTGTCTGGTCCCATCAACTCATTAGTATAGTATGTATTTCAGTTTCAGCCTTGTGTTATGTATCTAGATGTTATCATATTTTCAGAATTCCTCTATATTATATATGTTAGCCTACCGCTCGATTATATTGAATTTATACATCATGTTCATACCATGAGTCGACTTGGGGCCTCTCGGGGTTCTTTGTCCCGTGTCTCGATCCGGGCCTATGTTCAGGTTGTGACATAAAGGGTGTTTTTAAAAATTTTAATTATTCTAAACCTCATTCTACTCCTAACACCCCTAAGTGAAGATCAAATCCTCTCAAGAGAAGCTAGGGTTCTTCATAAAATATTCTCCTCAATTACTTTTAGTCTCCAATCAAGTCGAGGATTCTTTAAACTCAGGTATGTAGGGTTATGAATGGGGGAAATTCTTCCACCCTCCTGCGCAATTTCATTTCAATTCAATGATTTCAAGTCTCTAAGCTTGTCAAGTTCAGATTATACGATTTTACCCAAATTTCAAGAAATCTTCCGTGCTATCTCTATGGGTTTAGTCCTCTCATTTTTCAATTGATGTTCTATTTCTATTGGGAAATATTTAAACCTCAATTTAATTCCTAATACATGATATCAAGTTTATGAAGATTATGTCCTATTATGCATGATTTATGAATTTCAAGTTAATGAATCCATGATTTCAGGTATGATAAATTATCAAGAATGCATGAGTATTTATGAATAATTAACTTATGATTTAATGATTTTGAAATTATGAAGCCTTATTCAAGTATGTATGATTTCCATGAAAAGTTGAGTTTATGTATCATGGCCAATTGTGGCACTAATTCCATGGCTAGTTCATGCATGTCAACTATGATTATGATTTCACGATTTTAAACTAGCCCATGCAAGTTTAAGTATGTTTTCACGATAATGATTATGAGCTATATGCATGTTTTTGGGAGTAGTGTCTAGCACCAAGTAGGCTATGGGTTCAGCCGAACCCCGAGTCTCAGAACTATGTGCCATCATAGGTATATATTCATTCTCAAACTCTATGGGGACTCATAAGTAATATCATGCCATAATCGTTCCTAGCCTTGGAAAGCTTGGGATGGCTCTGCCCACTTGAGAGAGATAGTTGGGGCATCATGTACTCTCTATCATGATGGTGTTGGTTCTGACAAAGTCTCCCATTATTCCTCATGTTTTCAGTTACTTGTGTTCATGTCTTGTAATATTATGTTTTATAACATATTTGACCCATTGATCAGTCTATGAGTTTTCAATTATGGTTTCAAGTATAGCACGCTATATGATTCCTATTTCTAAACCTTGGTTAATTATTTTCAGCTTATGATGAATAACTCATGATTCTGCTTATTTCGGGAATATGGCTTTGAGCATGTTGCCCTTACTCTCATGTTCTATCTTGTTTTACATTCATGATTTTATACTATTATTTTACTAGCATATTTACTTTCTCTACATACTCAATACATTCAAAGTACTGACCGTATACTCTATACTATATTGTATTATAATATAGGTTCGAGTGATCCTTCTTAATCCCATCGTTAGCTCGCTCTCGATCAGCACAACTTTATCCCAGATTTGTTGAGTTCTCATGATCCAAGGATGTTAGTTTTTGATTATGTCTCTTTGTTTATGTCTTTTAGTTTCACACTTAGCAAGTTAGTTGGGGGTATTGTTCCATCAGCTCATAAGATGTTTAGAGGCTTTCTAGACAACTTTATATAGATGGTTCAACGATGTTGGTTTGTGTTTACATTTATGTTAATATTCTATATAGACTTTTGCTTGTGTCGTGTTCATGCTTTAATTCCACTAAGTAATGCTCTTATTAATGCTATGTATGTGCCAAGGGTTAGCTTGGAGCCATTAATAATTCTAGGTCCCATGTCTCAATTTAGGGTTCTAGCTCGGGTCATGACACCTTGAGACAATGTAAGACTTGTGAGAAGAACTACCCAACACACGACCTTGAGTTAGCAGCAATGATTTTTGCCTTGAAGATTTGGAGGTACTATTTGTATGGAGTGCATGTTGATGTGTTCACAGACTATAAGAGTCTTTGGTATGTGCTTACAAAGATGAACCTGAATTTATGGAAAAATAGATGGCTTGAGCTTCTCAAGGACTATGACATGAGTATACTTTATCATCCAGGGAAGGTCAATGTAGTGGTGGATCCTCTTAGCAGGTTGTCTAAGGAGAGTGCGACTCATGTGGAGGTCGAAAAGGAGTTGGCTAGAGATGTTCATAGGCTTGCTCACTTAGGGATGTGCCTTACAGATTTAGTAGATGATGGTGTTATTGTTCAGAATGGTTCAAAATCTTCATTGGTGACAAAAGTAAAAGCAAAGCACGATGAGGATACTATTTGGGTTAAGTTGAAGGAAGCAGTGCGGAATTAGAAGGTAGAGGTTTTCTCCCAAGGAGGAGATGATGTACTCCGATATCAATATCGATCATGTGTTTGGGATATGGATGACTTGAGAGAGTAGATGTTGAGAAAGGCTCACAACTGTTGATATTCTATAAACCTAGGTTCCACCAAGATGTACCGTAACCTACGAGAAATCTATTGATGGAATGACATGAAGAAGGATACTGCAACATTTGTGGCCAAGTGTCCAAATTGCCAATAGGTTATGGTTGAGCACAAAGACTGGGAGGCATGACTCAAGACATCAATCAGCATTCCTACATGGAAGTAGGAGGAGATAAATATAGACTTCATTACAGGTTTGCCTCATACATGCCGACAACATGATTCTATATGGGTGATTGTGGATCGAACGACTGTCAACATATTTTCTACTAGTTAAGACTGTAGATTCATCCGAGGATTATGATATTCGGGAGTTAGTAAGGTTTCATAGAGTCCCATTGTCCATTATCTCAGATAGGATTACTCTATTCACCTTACAATTATGGAAATCATTTTGGAAGGGCCTTGGGACTCTGGCTAAGCTTAACATAGCTTTTCACCCACAAACAGATGGTAAGGCTGAGCAGACCATTCAAACTTTAGAGGACATTTTGAAAGTTTGAGTGATTGATTTCAAAGGTAATTGCGATGATCACTTACCTCTTATTGAGTTTACCTACAATAATAATTACCACTCCAACTTTCAGATGGCTCTATTTGAGGCTCTTTATAGGTGAAGGTGTGGATCACCTATTGGGTGGTTTTAGGTCGGCAAGGATACATTGATAGGGATAGATTTAGAGCGTGAGGCTATGGAGAAAGTTTATCTTATTAGGAAAAGGTTGAAAATAGCTTAGTATTGTTGAAAATCCGATGCAGATGTGCGAAAGAGAGAGCTTAAGTTCTCATTTGATGATTGGGTGTTGCTAAAGGCGTCACTCATGAAGGGCGTGATGAGGTTTGGAAAAAAAGGAAAGCTTAGTCCTCGATATGTTATTCCTTACAGGATTTTGAGATGTGATGGAAATGTGGCCTATCAGTTGGAGTTGCCTGCAGAGTTAGCATCAATGCATCCAATTTTTCATGTGTCCTTTTTGAAGAAGTGTATTCGCGATCCAGCTCTAGTTGTACCAGTAGAGAGTATTGGTGTGAAAGATAGCCTCACTTATGAAGAGGTTTTGATTGAGATTATTGATTGTTAGGTTCATAAGTTGAGGAACAAGGAGGTTATTTCAGTGAAAGTCCTTTGGAGAAATCAGCTTGTAGAGGGTGCTACTTGGGAAACTAAAGCAAATATGATGGCCAAGTAGCCTCACCTCTTCCCTTCCAGCTGAGATCCAGCTTGAGGTACTAGTTTCTTTCTTAGTACTCTTCTCAGATTCATGTCAATTTTATGTACTTCAGTGTCTCTCATGTCTTAGTATACATGTATGATTCATGAATTTAGTTCAGTATATGTACCTTAGTTCGGAGTCAGTCACTCCATCAATATTCAGTCTATAGCATTCAGTATTGGGATTGCAGTTTTTCCCTATCTTTTTAGCTCTATTAGTCTCCATTCAAGGATGGATGTTTCCAATGGGGAGATAATATTACACCCTAATCCCTAAGATCATACCCTAGACTTGGAGTAGAAACCAGTAGAAAAATCTGTAATTTCCTTTAGAACGACTCATCATATGAGTCGTGGTATGATCTGATGAGTCATTAGAGAAGTCGTGGTAACACTCAGAAGTTTAATCCCTTAGACCATGAGTTGTGGTAGGATGGTATGACTCATGGTCATTAGTCATTGTTTGTTTCTGCAGAAAGAGTCGTAATGTAACGAGTCACAATATGAATTGTTGGACCTTGTAATGAGTCATGATGAGGAACCATAGGATGAAATTCAGAGAATGTGTAGCATGAATCTAGTAATCATGGGAGGATATGATGACTCGTGGTAAGAAGGATAGGATGGTATGTGTCTGTTGTATAAAGATCAAAGAAGTGAAATTTGGCCCAGCATAATGCTCACCATGAGTCATGGTGACAACCAATGACTCATGGTGTGAGTCGTGACAACTGGCAGGCAATTTTCTTAGTGCGATTCCTAAGGGTATTTTCATAACTTCCTATGCTTTTAACTCCTAAACCAGGTCGTTTTGAGTTCCTTATGTAGGGTATTTAAGGGTTAAACTTATCCCAAACTCTCATTCCTCTCAAAACATAGAAGATAAAATTCTCTCAAGGATTCTCTAGAAGCTAAGGTTCCTCTTCTCAATTCTCTTATATCTCAAATCTAATCAAGAATTCATCAAAGTATCTAGGATTATGAATGGGAAATTTCTTCTATCCTCATACTCAATCTCAAGTCTAATGCCATGATTTCAATTTCTTTATGTCTCCAATTATGATTTTCATGAAATTCTAGGGTTATACCAGTTTTATGCAAAATCTCCTTGATCTCTTAGGAAATTGATTCTCTCATGTTTCTACTTATATTTTATGATTATGATTACATGATTTCTATGAAATACTCTCACAATTCTCTATTTCCAAGTTATCATGATTTTCTCAAGTATATGTGAATCTCATGAATATCATGCTTATGTATCATAGCAATATTTTTAGCATTATTTTTATGGCTAGTTCACGTATGTCAAGAAGTTTGTAAATTTATCATGTTATTTTAAACTAGCTCATGAAAAACCCATGTTTCATGTATGATTAGGAGTATTATGTATGATTTTAGGAGTAGTATTTAACATTGAGTAGGCCAGGGTTCGGCGCACCTAGGTCTCAGAACTACGTGCCATCATAGGATAAGGAGTTCTCGCCAATAGAGACTGTCTCCCTTGCCCCTTGCCTAAGGGGTCCTCGCCAGTTGAGAGTGTCTCCCTTACACTATTGTGCTTATGAGTTGATATTACACCTTCATGGTTCTTACCATTGGTAAGGTATGGACACCTCCCAACCAGGGATATAGGTTGGGCTCCATGATGCTCACTTGGAGTATGTTGCTACGCCTCCGGCGCACGCGCAAGTGCATGCGGTCGTATAAGTAATACAGTGACTCTAAGTGAGCTGGATATAAAATCTACAGGGACTGAATTATCAATGAATTTTCACGTTCACGTGTTAATATCAAAATTCAAAAGTACAAGTTCTCAAGATTTTGTAGTTTGTTACTATATCTGAGAGTGACCACAAATTAAATGGAAAACAATAATGAGAAGAATCTAGGGTTATGACCAAACAATAACATACAACTAACATTCATATTGGTTTAAGTATTTTTCTTCATTTTTGTCTCATAAGATAAATGCATGTTCATGGTCTTTTGGGCCTCTAAACATATTTCGAATTAGACTTACNTTCATATTGGTTTAAGTATTTTTCTTCATTTTTGTCTCATAAGATAAATGCATGTTCATGGTCTTTTGAGCCTCTAAACATATTTCGAATTAGACTTACAACTACATCATTGAGCGGGGATGTGACAACCTAATTCATATACAATTATTAAGTGGAGTGGTTTACGAGGTTAATACCCTTGGTTATGGACTTTCAAACCTCTAACCATTTAACCTAAACCTGACTTCATAAAAACATCTAGGAGTGGTGATGTAACAATTCAAATTCAAATGTCTAGCTATCTTCCTGTTTAATAACCAAGCGAGGGGAATTAAGTATATTTCTATCTTAACCGCGAATCAACCTTAAAGACTTGAACTCACTTCTTGCATTCCTAGTTCTATCCTAGGGTTTGCTCTTTAAAGTTTTGAATAATATTAACACATGCATTTCAATGGCAATCAAGCATTAAAATGATAAAACAAAAATACAAGAACATACAACAATGAATAACTTGGACCAACATTAGAATTATGTAAATATGTTTATGTTATGTGGCCTCAATCCTAGAAGAAGGGTCATCCACTCATTCTTTTACAAATACTAATATAAGTTTTGAAATCCACGTAATTACAAGAGTATAAAAGAAAAGGAAGAAAAAGGAATCCTAATGGTGGAGTTCGTTCTCTCCTTACCTCTACTGTTTTCCGTGTTTACCAAAATAATATTGGATATCACATAAAATGACCCTAGTGTTCCTTTTATAGTTCCTGAACTTTTTTCCATGGAAAAATACCTCTGTTTCATGCTTCTAAGCTAGCATAACACGGCCTCATCACATACATATACTTCTTGTGGAAATGGCCTGGCGTCCAACGAGTGTGGCACCCCATGTATCCTGTAGGCTGGCCGACGTCGCATGGGCCTATCGCTCATAGCAACTGCCTTAGCTGCCCATCTCGCACAGGAATTTAGCATTAACAAGGAATTTTCTGGCATGGCACGGCACTGAATGCACAACACGCCCAACATGGAACGGAGCAAACACACAGGCACATTGCCTGGCAGCAACTCGTGCACATAGCCTTGGCATGGCACAGCGCCTGGCGCGCCAATGTGTCAGTGTGACACGTTGCTTTGGTTTTCAGGCCTCCTTTCATGCCATCCTCATGTTCAATCCTTGCCCTTCCTTCCATGCTTCCTTCTAGCTTATGAATCATCATATTTAGCCTCATCCTTAGCACATTCATCTACAAAATATGTTAATCACATTTGTTAGTTGATGCATGCATTCATAAGTAAAACACATGAGAGTAAGAATATATAATTCAACAAACGAGAGTAAAACACGGGTATCAAATAACACTTGGGCATGTAAATATGCCCAAGATCACTAACCCACACTTAAAGCCTTGTTTGTCCTCAAACAAATCCTTTACATCTCATGCATATAGAAGACTCACACATTACTAATTGACTCAAGATGCCTCAAGTTAAAGGGTACAATGACTGACTTAGATGTCAAGTTCAAATAGAGCATTCTATATATAGTCCAATTAATACCAAGTATAACCAATTTAAGACCTCCTAGCCTCGAGAATCGACTCTAAAACCTTAGTAAACTCATGCAAGTTAACTAATCAAGAAGTCCAGTATGAACCTTATCTTTTCTCAAACATGTGCCCTTAAAACAAGAGAGATACCCATTTTCACTCAGAAATTTACAAGCTATAACACATATGGGTACATGAATAACAATTACACGCACTCTCACAAAGATGTCACATGCAACACGTAGTGACCTATATGCTTGCCGTTAGTGTATTACTCCACTAATAGAGGAACATCTAAAGTTAACATCAAACAGGATTTTATGGGTTGTAATGTAAGCTAAGGGACGAGTAGGTACTATTTTGGCTAGCAATAGTGACTATCTTCCGTAAGCGCTTTTAATAAATCACTTTTTCTCATTAAGCACATTATTTTCTTCTTTTTCTACACCTCTCGCTCTTCTTGACTATTAATTTCCCTTTCTGTTTCCCCATTTCTTTAACTGCACTCATACTATTAGTAGGGAGTACTCAAATGTTAGACACTTCATCATTCTTTTGTTATTTTCTACTCCCTACGGGCATTTTGAACAATTGCACCCATCACTCTTTTCTTCAACTTCCACAACCAACTATCTCCCCTCTTTCCAAGATTCTTACTCCTCAACTCTTTTGCAATTTTTATTTAAGCTCTTAGGAGTTTTGGATCAAATTCAGGTCTTATGAAAGAAAAGGATTAAGCTTCTATTAAGACTAACAATGAATAGACTAAAGTCTCAATGGGTTTAACTAGGATTATGCGTCAATGGTAGGTAACACAAAAGATAAAAACAAGCTTATTCAAAGAGTTGCCTAAATCATCTCCTACAATTAACATTCCTCATTTCGATTTGCAAACACACCAGGAAAGTTCTAGACATTACACGACAACATGGAATACACAAGAAACCTTACACTCACCGCATGTGTTCAATTCCAGACAGACCCATGTAGACTTTTAACACAGCCAATCACATGATTCAAAATTAAGCATAAAGCATACCAAGTCATATTCAAGAGCCTAGATGTCTTAATAAGGTCATACAACTTGCTCAACAGGCTTCCCAATTAACATTAACTAGCATCTTACAATCATGTACGACACTCAACAAGAGCATCAAGAAATCAATTAGTTAAGGGTTTAATAGAAAATCCTTGTTATACCCCGAAAGCGCTAAGATCAGACCTGGGAGTTGAAACGGAGAAAAATAGGAATTTCTGCACCAGGTCACAGGATGAGTCGTTTAGTGACCCGTCAGGAATCCCATGAATCATTAAGTGACTCATGGGGAGAGGCTGGGAATCGATTGAGATTTTATGTTCAGAGTGACCACGGGAGGTGACCACGAGTCGTGGTCAGGACCAAGACCGGTTACGTCATCTGTGGTCAAGAGAGATCGAGGATCAAGGGTTTTAGGCAGTAAAGGCAACGGAAGGTGACCACGAGTTGTGGTCACCAGTAACGACTCGTTATGTCCCTCATGAAAACCTTCAATAGATTTTTAGTAGTGTTAATTACAAATCTAGGCCACAAGTCATGGCCAGTGATGATGACTCGTCCACTCCCTCGTTGGGACTGGCAGTCTGCTTTTCCCAATGAGTTTAGTAACGTCTTTTTCATAATTCCTATGTTCCTAAAGCCTAAACTACATTGTTTTAAGCCCAGAATAGAGTGTATTAAGATGGATTAAGTATTTCTAGCCTATTCAAAACTCATACATGCATGTTTGAGGTTTAGAGGGTGATCAAACATAGTTCATCAAGGTTCTTCCTCAATTCTTCCTTGGGAAATCAAAGAATTTGTAAAAAATCAGATCCTCTCAGGCATGTAAGGATATGAATGGGTGAAATTATACACACCCATGCCTAATTCACTCTCAATTCATGATGTTCTAATTGATGATTCCATGGAGTTTTACCCAATGCATGAATTTCTAAGTTTTAATCATGGGTATGATCTAAGCATGTTGTAAATGATGAATTATGATTAATGGGAAAATTTTACAATGTTTTAAATTATAAATTATGTTTTCAAGTTTTCTAAACTATGGTTTCCATCCATGAATGTTCATGACAGTTGAGATCCATGACTTATATGTTCAAACATGATGAGATGTTTATGAAGAAAGTATGATTTCAAAGTACACATGTTATGTTCATTTTTTCAAAGTGAATCAAGCTGATTTTAAGCATGTTAAAGTATTGGGCAAGCCCATATGATCAAGTATGTTTTATGATTTCATGAATTAGCTTACCACATGGTTTTGGAGTCAAGACTCCCATTATTTTAAGCTTTTGGTTTGGTTTGAGCCAAGGCTCCTCATGTTATGATTTCAGATTACCTATGTATGTTATTATTCAGCTTTGTCACTAGACGATGGTCAGCTTCGTTAAAAAACGATGGAGAGCATATGCATATTTTTAGGAGTAGTGTCTAGCACCGAGTAGGCTAAGGGTCAGTCAACCCTATGCCTCAGAACTACTCACCAAGGTAGGTTTACTTATATACTTTGGGACCTCCCTTGGAGCTTCCCTTACGCCCAAGGGACCTTGAGCTTGATATCGATATCATGGTAGCGTTCTTAGCCCTAATAAAGCTTTGGACGGCTCTGCCCACTTGAGTGTGATAGTAGGGACCACGTAAGATCTATCGTGGTAATGTCGGTTATATGACGAGTCTCTCATTGTTCCTCATGATTTCAGTTATGCATGTACATCAGTCATGATATTATGTTTTCAGCAGGTTTGACCCAATGTTAAGTTTTACTTAGGATTGACAGTTTTCAGCTTTGGGTTATTCGATTAAGTTATGATGTTCAGTTATGATGTTCAATTATGTTCAGATCATGATTTCAGAAAATAGCATGCAAGCCCTACTCTCTGAATCTTTTGTTGATTATGCTTTATATTATACATGATTTAATTATTTTACTACTTAAGTGGTTTTACTTAGCTTGCATACTCGGTAAATTTCATGTACTGACCGCATACTATATTCTGTATCATTTTATGATATAGACTCCGATATCCAGACTCAGTCTCGCCGATAGCCAGATTCTCAACTTTAGTACTTTCCGCATCAGAGTTGGTGAGTCCTCATCTTGCGAGGGCCCTTTATATCACTTATGTTTTGTCTTTTCAGTTTTCAAATTTCAGTTTATTAATTGGGGTCTTATCCCATCAACTCGTCAGTATTAGAGGCATTCTCAAACATAGTTGTATTCAGCTTTAGATTTGTGCATGTAATTAGATGTTATGTTTTTTTAGACTTCCTCTATGCTATTTATGATGATCTTCTACTTTAATATGATTGAGTTAGATGTATGTTCATGCCATCGATCGACTTGGAGCCTCTCGGGGTTTCTTATCCCGTGTCTCGATCTGGGCCTATGTTTGGATCGTGACAAACTTGGTATCAGAGCATTAGGTTTTGAAGTTACCTAGGGTGTCTAAAATCCACACTAAGTAGAGTCTTTTTCATGGGTGTGAAGTGCGCCATACTTATGAAGAAGAGGCTACAAGACATTTAGGAAATGTTCCCTTCTTTTATGATCTATGAACTGTGGGGAAATGTGTCTCTATCCTTCTAACTCATGTTATACGCCTTTGCAAAATCATGCCTCCATGAAGAGTTAGAAGAAGACGAAATGGAAACGGAAATGGCCTGAGGGTGGCAACGAGATAGGCACCAGCTGGCCCACCAGTCCATGTGGAGCATATACCCGAGAAGGTTACCAGCGCAGAGTTTAGGGCAGCCATTCAGATGTTAGCCTAGGCCTTGATCGCCAAGGTAAATTAATAGGCAGTAGCGCATGTCCCTCAGAACGGGAATGTGGTGGCAGTGAGAGTTAGAGACTTCCTGAGAATGAACCCTCTCGAGTTCCTTGGATCGAAGGTGGATGAGTATCCACATGAGTTCGTTGAGGATATTTTGAAGATCACCCAGATTATGGGGGTGTGTAATACCCCGAAGGTACCTAAGACTAGACCCGAGATTTAAAAATAAAAGTTCATAGAAATTTGGGGAATTACCACAGAATGGGTCATGTAACAGATTGTTGGTTCCACCAGTGATCCATAGAGAGTGTCCGTGGTGAGGTACAGCCGGGTTGAAGTTAGGAGTAACGGGTCATGGAACAACCCGTGGTTTGATGTCACGACACATTTTTGGTGGTCGCGGTGAGATTGATCCTTAGTCTAGGAGGAAGTGACGGGTCATAGGATGACTCATGGTGAGCAGCAACGGATCATGGTGAGCAACTGTGGGAAAGGGTAGGAAAATCTCCAGTCGGGGTGACAAATGGAAACCACGACTCATTGGAAGGAGGCACGAGTTTTGTGGCTCGTGGGAAGGCCCAAGTGCAGGTCGTCAGGGGGAAATAATGGACGAAACAATGGACCGTTGTCTGATGTAACGACTTGTCCTGTTGAGTTGTGGGATTGAATCTGCGAGTTAAGAATGGGTAGGAGATGTAATGGATGGACACCACGAGTCGTGGTATCTAGGAATGACCCCTTGGATCGGTCGTTGTCACTACAAGTGCTGATATTTCAGGAAATTCGTTAAGGGTATTTTCGTTATTCATAAGTTCTAGGGTCCTAAACTACGTTGTTTAAGGCTCGAAATGCAGTGTTTTATGAGGGAAAAATCTATCCTAGGCTCATTCATATCCATGAATTGATATTAAAGGGGTTTAGGAGGTGGTCAAGTAAGAGTTCTTCAAGCTTTCCTTCAATCTTTCATTGGGCTTTCAAGGAGTGGTAAAATCCGATCTTCCCCAAATATGTAGGGTTATGAATGGGTGAATCCATTCACACCCATGCCCAATCTCTCTCTAAATCATGAAAATTTCTATGATGATTCTATGGGGTTTTAACCAATGCATGAAAATTCTAATTAACTACATGGGCATGATTCAAAGGTGTTTTTAATAATGAATTATGAATTATGGGCATGTTTTACGTTTTTTTCATTAAAATCATGTTTCAAGCTTTATAAATTTAGAATGCCCATTTATGGGAAGTTCATGAAAGATAATACTTATGATGAATGTTCATGTATGATGAAGTAATGATGATGAAAAGTATGTTTTCAAGTTACCCATGTTTATAATCATGCTTTCAAGCGAATTGGGAATTTTCAAGCATGTTAAAGTATTGGGCAATGCCCACATGTTCAAGTATGATTTATGATTTATGATATAAAATTCATAATTGATCGATTTATGATGTTGGTCGATTTACGGGCCCGTGATTCATGTATAAACATGTATGTAAATGGGGATAAAAAATGTTAGTTTATTTGGCCATGAATCTCATGAATGACATTTATGATTTATGTACAAGCCTAATGTGCATGTTTTTGGTAGCAGTGTCTAGCATCGAGTAGCCTGACATTCAAAGGACTATGCCAGTGTCTCACAACTATGTGCCATTTTAGGTTCATGATGATACATTACAATGTTAATAGATCCTATCTTTCATGATATCACATAATGCACGACCTTTGACTGGCAAGCCTGGGATGACTTTGCCCACTTGAGTGAGATAGTTGGGGCATCATGTAAGGCTCTACCATGATGGTTTTGGTTATGACGAGTCTTCCCATTGTTCGTCATGATTTATGCATGGTTATGTTCATACGATTTTGGCTCAAGTTATGTTTACTGAAGTTTTTCTCCTTTTATTATGATTATGAATGATTTACAAATGTTTTGAAAACCTTGAGCCTTATGTTACATTATGATATTTATGATATGAGCATGTTGTCCTAATATTATGATCTTTTATGTATTTTAAATGTTCTTTTTATTTACCTTTGCATACTCGGTACATTTTACGTACTAACCACATACTCTATGCTGTATCGTTTCATGATACTGGCTCCGATCTTCAGACCTAGCACCGTCATTAGCTCATTCCTAGAGTAGCATCCAGTTCGTTGGTGAGTCCTCATCTCCTGAGGACCAGCTAATTTCAGTTATCCCTTTATGTTTAATTTTCTAGACTTGTCGGGTTAGTTGGGGGTGTGGTCCCATCAACCCATTGGATATGTTAGAGGCTTTCAGACTATATGTAGTATTCAGCTGTCATGTATGAAATGCATTTTTTTCCTATGTTATGTCATTATTATGCTTTCGCTATGATATTATGCTAAGTATTCTACTTTATTGATTGAGTTAGATGTATGTTCATTCCATGGGTCGACTTAGAGTATCTCGAGGCTCCATGTCCCATATTGCAATCCGAGGCTACGTTCGGGTCATGACAGGGTGACTGGGGAGGAGTTTGCCGATTTGGCCTCATATCAACTGAAGGGGGTCACACACATTTGGTTCAAACAGTGGAAGAATAGTAGGGCAGTTAGAGCAGGCCCTATCAGTTGGGATGAGTTTCATGCTAAGTTTGTAAGTCTGAAGCAAAGGAAGATGACGGTTCAGGTGTATGCCTTGGAGTTCACTCGTCTATCCAAGTATGCACCTGAGATAGTGGCGGATCAGAGGGCTTGTGTGAGCATGTTTGTACACGGGATAACAGACTCCTTGGTCAGGAATTGTCAGACCGTGATGCTTCTTTAGGATATTGACTTTGCTCGGATAGTCTTGTATGCCCAACAAATGGAGATGGTATAGATGGGTTAGTGGGAGAGGGAGGACAAGAGGGCCAGAACTGATAGTACATGATTCTCTTAGCAGAGGCCTAGTGGAAATTGTCAGTAGTCCCACCAGAGATCTTCATCCCCTGCGCCTTCGGCTATGAGTGTGCCATCCAGGTCTAGGAACAATCAGAGGGGACGAGCATCAGGCTCGAGAGATCATAATAGTAGAACCACAGAGACCAGCCCTCTAGAGTGTAGCAGATATGGCCGGAGACACACAAGCTAGTGTTTGGAGAGTACAGGTGCTTGCTTCGGGTGCGGGACACATGCTTAAGGATTGTCCAACAACCATACAGGGTCATGATAGGGGCCGAGGCCCAGCTTCTAGTTCAGCAGCTCCACCAGCACGCCCAGCTTAACAAGGGGCATCTACTAGCACAGGTGGCGGGCAACGCCAAAACAGATTCTATGCCCTAGCATCCCATCAAGAGTAGGAGGTCTCCTTAGATGTAGTCACTGGTATGTTCGAGTATTCCATATTGATGTATATGCATTGTTAGATCTAGGGGCTACCTTGTCTTTTGAGACGCCCTATGTTGCTACTAGTTTTGGAGTCAGTCCCAGAATCTTATCAGAACCCTTCTTAGTCTCTACTCTATTTGGTGATTCATCTATAGCTAATAGGTGTAAAAAAATTGCCCTATCACAGTTCTTCAGAAAGTCACCTTAGCAGATTTAGTAGAGTTAACCATCACCGATGTTGATGTTATCCTCAACATTGATTGGCTATTTGCACACTATGCCTCGGTGAATTGTAGAACCCGTGTAGTAGATTTTAAATTCTGGGTGAGCCAGTCCTAGAGTGGAAGTGTAGTTCAGCTGTTCCTGTAAGTCATTTCATTTCTTACCTTAAGGCTAGAAAGATGATCTCTAAAGGTTGTATGTATCACCTAGTTAGGGTTAAGGATGCTACGTCTAAGACCTCGACTATCTAGTCAGTTCCAGTAGTATGTGAGTACCAAAAGTCTTCCCAAATGATCTTCCAGGAATTCCTCCCGAGCTGGAGATCAAATTTGGTATTGACCTTCTCCCCGATTCTTAACCTATATCTATTCCTCCTTACAAAATGGCGCCAGCCTAGTTAAAAGAGTTGAAGGAGTAGTTGAAATACCTTTTAGACAAGGGATTCATTAGACCGAACAAATCCCCATGGGGTGCACCAATTCTCTTTGTCTGAAAGAAAGATGGTTCTGTTCATATGTGTATTGATTATCGGCAATTGAACAAGGTCACCATCAAGAACAAGTATCCTCTTCCTAGGATTGATGATTTTTTTACCATCTTCAGGGTGCTAAGTGATTTTCAAAGATAGATCTCAGATCCGAATACCATCAACTCAGAGTTCGGGAGACTGATATTCCGAAAACAGCCTTCAGGAGTCAGTATGGTCACTAAGAGTTTGTAGTTATGTCTTTTGGACTAACAAATTCTCCTGCAACTTTTATGGATTTGATGAACAGAGTGTTTAAGCCGTACTTGGATATATTCGTGATTGTGTTCATTGATGACATCCTTATATACTCTCGGAGCGAGGAGGAACATGCCGCTCATTTTAGGGTGGTGTTATAGACTCTCAAGAATCGCCAATTATATGCTAAATTTAGTAAATGCAAGTTTTGGTTGAACGCAGTGGCATTTTTGGGCCATGTGGTGTCAAGTAAGGGCATAAAGGTGAACTCTCAAAAGATAGAAGTGGTGAAGAATTGGCCTAGACTAGTGAATCCTTCGGATATTAAGAGTTTCTTGGGTTTAGGTTGGTAGAATAAGAGACTTATTGAGGGGTTTTCATCTATAGCGGCGCCATTGACCAAGTTGACCCAAAAAAAAGTGAAGTTCCAATGGTAGGAGGCTTGTGAGAAGAGCTTCCAGGAGTTAAAGACTCAACTCACCTCAGCACCGGTGTTAACCCTACCTGAGGGTACCAATGTCCGAGAAAACTGCGAACACCCTTCACTGACACAGGTGGTGGTAGCTTTTCAATCACTTCGATCTTTGCACGATCGACTTCCAACCCCTTGCAAGACACTTTATGGCCAAGGGTGATACCCTCCTTGACTAAAATGACATTTCTCCTAGTTGGAAATTTTAAAGTTTGGAATCTTCACATCGAGCTAACCTGTCCAAGATTCTGCAAACAAGTATCAAACGAATAACCGAAAATAGAAAAATCATCCATAAATACCTCGAAAAAATCTTCCACCATATCGTGAAAGACCGCTATCATGCATCTCTGGAATGTAGCGGGTGCATTACACATAGACCAAATGGCATGCGCACGGCTTATGTCCCATAAGGACATGTGAAAGTAGTCTTCTCCTGGCCTTCGGGTGTTGTCTTCTATTTGGTTATAGCGAGAATACCCATCAAGGAAACAATAATATTCTTGACACCTTAACTGTCTAATATCTAATTAATAAATGGGATAGGATAGTGATCTTTCCTTGGGGCTTCATTGAGCTTTCTGTAGTCCATGCAAATTCGCCAGCACAGTGTGTGCGTGTAAAGGGATCAACTCATTCTTCTCGTTAGTGACCACGGTCATCCCTCCTTTCTTTAGGACACGAGCGGGGCTGACTCATTCACTGTCTGAAATAGGATAGACCACACCATCAAGCCACTTGATCACTTCCTTCCTAACCACATCCTTCATCACAGTTAGCGTCCGCTGATGTTTCTGGTTAATGGCTTTACTCCTTCCTCCATAAAAATTCTGTGTGTGCAAAAAGCTGGATTGACTCCCCTTATGTCTGACATTTGCCAGCCCATTTCTTTCTTCCTCCTCTTAAGAACCACCAATGCCTCCTTTTACTTGTTCCTCCGTCAGTTCTGCGGAGATGTTGCGTGGCAAGGTGTCATCTTCCCCCAGAAATACATACCTCAAATGTGGAGGAAATGTTTTCAACTCCATTTTTGGTGCTTCCTCAATAGATGGTTTTGGCAATGGTTCCAGGGACCTCATCAATGGCTGAAAGTCTTGCTTCCTGAGATACCATTTTGGTTCATTCAACATTTGCACCATCTCATAAGTATCTCTATCTCCAAAATGATCAGACTCATAAACGCTCTCTCCATTGGATCTCGAGAGTCAACAATCTGAATAATTGCTTCTTGGTTTAGCACATTGATTGTTGATAGCTCCTCATAAATGGCTGGAAGCTTCATGGACTTATATACATCAATACCTCTACTTTAACATGCGCTCGCATGGTTAGCTGCCCATAGCTACATCAATCAAAGCTCTCCCAGTTTCCAAGAAAGGACGCGTCCCAAAATAAATGGGACTTCCGCATCCAGACACAAAAATCTAAGAAAAATAAAATCTACCGGGAAGATGAGGAGCCCTTGCACTAGCACTTCCTCCACAATGCCACCTGGTCTGGCCAAGGCAATCTGCTAGCTGCAAGATCACTGTAGTTGGTCTAGGACTGCCAGCCCCAACTTCTTGAACACCGATGTCGGTATCAAGTTTATGCTCGCTCCCCAAGTCACATAGTCCGCGAGCTCGGATGCTTTGCCCGATTGTGATCTGAATGGTAAAGCTCCCAGGATCCTTGAGCTTTGTTGGCAACCTGTTTGTATCTCGCTCCCAAGTCACATAGTCCGCGAGCTCGGATACTTTGCCCGATTGTGATCTGAATGGTAAAGCTCCCAGGATCCTTGAGCTTTGTTGGCAACCTGTTTTGTATCCAGGAAGTGCACTCCTCAGTAAGCGCCACCGTAGCATACTCCATCAATATGCTTTTGTTAGCTACTATGTCCTTGATATACTTTGCATATTTCGGCACTCCCTGCAAAACATATACCAAAGTTAAATTAATGTGTACCTGTTTAAGCACCTCCATGAACTTTTTAAAACAAGCTTCCTCCTTGTGCTTCTTTAATCTTTGAGGGAACGGGGGTGGTGGTCTT
>JACEIK010002067.1:47479-58726 GCA_018107945.1 Datura stramonium | reverse complement strand
GTATATTTTTATAGAATATTATAAAGAAATGTAAAGAAATTGTGCAAATAGTTATTATCGGTGAAAGATGAAAGATAAAAAAAATTAATACATTAATTAAGAAATTTTTACATTACTATAAATGAAGAATGTAAAATTAATATTGTGGAAAGATAATAATTAAGTAATTTACACCCATGATATGAATGTTCTCAATCCTAATTGAATTTATTAAATTGAATATGAAGCATTAAAGTATCGCTGCCTCATTTCTAACTATCCGATTCACTTTCATAAAATAATTACTTTACTAAAAGTTTCTTTTACTTCAAAGACACAATATTCTTTTTCTAACTTCAAAAGCAAAAAAGTTGATGAATTTTGTTGACAGTAATTAAAAAAAAAAACATAAGAGTTAAAAAAAATAGAGAGAAAAATAAACCGAAGGGATGTTAGAGTGAAGTGCTCCGAATCTACAAAGTGAACAATCAAATTTAATTAGTCACATAATTTGTATCAACATTCTTTTTCTTAATTTATGGAAAACTTAATATNGCCTCATTTCTAACTACCCGATTCACTTTCATAAAATAATTATTTTACTGAAAATTTCTTTTACTTCAAAGACACAATATCTTTTTCTAACTTCAAAAGAAAAAAAGTTGATAAATTTTGTTGACAGTAATACAAAAAAAAAAACTTAAGAGTTAAAAAAAAATAAAGAGAAAAATGAACCCAAGGGATGTGAGAGTGAAATGCTCCGAATCTGCAAAGTGACAATCAAATTTAATTAGTCACATGATTTGTATCAACATTCTTTTTCTTGATTTATGGAGAAAACTTAACATATAATCTACGATTCAAAAGTTAGTCTTACAAAAAAAGAAAAAATTTAATATTTTTTAGCTCATATAATTATATATTATGCGTTTATATTATATGCTTGTACGTGCTTTTGTCCTGGACAATGAATAAAGTACTCA
Source organism: Datura stramonium (assembly GCA_018107945.1). Lineage (NCBI taxonomy): Eukaryota > Viridiplantae > Streptophyta > Magnoliopsida > Solanales > Solanaceae > Datura > Datura stramonium. Next base: position 57,764 of record JACEIK010002067.1, on the reverse strand, counting down.
AATGAAAAAATAATGCCAAGATAATTATTTCTTATAATAGAAAAAATAATTTGATTAAAAAAATTATATTTAGCTTGTTCTTTTCTATTCCTTATTTGTTCTATCATTTTTTTTAGGTTTCTTATAGAAAATTAACATTGTTTTGGTAGTAAAAACTTAAAAAATTGTAATATTACAAATCACAAGCAATTATAATTTGTATCATATATATCACTGAAAAGACTTATTGGTGTTATAGAAACATTTAAAAACTCTCAAGTAGCGAAAACAATAACATAATGACAAAAAATTCAAACTTTAATAGTTAGTATTGATGCAGTAAATTATTGATAAAATCCTAAAGTAATTAGTTATGTCTTGTGTTTCTTGGAAGCGCAAAAAGGCAAATCAAACTCGGAAGAAATAATTCTTCATTTATATCTTTTAAACAAAACTACAAATATTGTGTATTGGCAAATATTAAAAAAAAAGGATAGATCAAATAATTCGCCGGTTAAACCCATAAATGAATGCATTTTACTAACTTGGAGGTTGTTAATTGGAGACTATACATAAGATCCACCGTTGCATAATATGAAGATAACTCATAGCCTGCAAAAAAATTAGAGAAATAATAACTCAATAATCATGATATAGATCACGAAAAAGAAGTTGGAACTGGAAAAAAAATTACAAATCAAAAATCGTACAAAATTGATCTATCTTCTTTAAGTCTCTCAACTTCATATTTGAAGAGTTTACCGTATAGTACTGTTTCATATATTCTTTAATGCATTACCAATGGATATCAAATGAATTCTAACATTTCATATACTCTTGTCTTGTAGTGCATTAATTTTTGCAACCTCTTAATTTTCCTACATTTTGAACGTACTGAATTGATAGTTTGCGAAGGGCATAAATGTCCATCAAGAGTGTAAGGACATTTTGTTATACTAATGTTCAACTTAGAGCTTCCCACTTATAATATAGTAAGTATCATGAATTATAAAAATGTATATAGGAATCATTTTAACTCAAAGAACAAAAGAGTCTTTCAATATTTGATAGATATTTTGATAATTTATTTTTTTTTACTTTTTGATTATCACTTTTAGAATAGTATAGATTAATGCGATTCATTTTGTTCTTCTCTCTCTTCTATAACAAATCTTACCATAATTTTTTAAATAATTTTTTTATTAAAGTTGAAGAAATATTTTTCTATGAAAAGTGACTTTTCAATTATCTGTATACTTTTAAAATCATTGGTGACTGTTTAATTTTTCTAGCACACTTGTTAAAATCATTTTAAAATAATAAAAAGACCAAAAAGCTAAAAAAAAAATTGATTCTAAACCTTAGAGAGTGCGACGTAATGTTTTATATAACAAACATATATATATATAGATAGATAGATAGATAGATAGATAGATTGAAAGCTTCTAAGCAAGGTTTTATCTGTTTGCTTTTATTTTTATTTTGAATTTTACCCACGTAAATTGATGATCTTTAATTTTACCCTTACATCTCATTTAATGAAAATTTTATGTCCAAAATATTCTTGATTATGACTTAATTCCATATGCAAATCTTTTTAGAGGAATTTTGCCCTAAAGGCATAAATTAAGCGTTATTTAATTCGCAAGACATACCTTTACTCTTAGTATTTTTTAATAAAATTCGTTAGGCATAAAAGACACAAGTTAATGCTGTGAACTTATACTCAATATATAAAATCATGTTGCTCAATTTACATGCTTCAAACACAAACTTATCTTTGTTAAATTTATGCCCCAAATATAAATTCATACTACTGAACTCTTAAATAATGCAATTTTTGAGCATCCAACCAAACACATTAAAAGCAATAAGATGATCATGAAAAATTGTATAACAAAATTAGGATTAACCGTTGTGTGTATGGTCGAAATACAAATCTATCTAGCAAATGGAACTCATATGAAAAACCAATAGTATTATAAAAAGAAGAAAATAATAGTGAAAATGGATTTTCCATTGAATACAAAAGTTACGTCATGTCAAGCAACCCACCTTGTTTGCTCAAAGAATCTTGTCCCTCTATCATTTTTGTCTTTTTGCGTCAGACTCCAATTATCACTTCTATCATTACTATACTTTCGCCATCAACCCATCACCGACCATATGTGTCTTTTGCAAGGTTGTTGCTCCTGCCTACCTATGATTCCATTAACTAATTTGAAATTTCACATATTATATATACTAGTCTCCTTTTACGTTTCATAAAATTTTTAATAAATTAAAAACCAATTAAATCATACCCATAAAAAATTTTAAATAATAATATATTAAATATTTTAATTATTTGAAAAATCTAATTAAAAGTCTCGTAAATTACTATTACAAACGACTCTTCATATTTATCCAATCTATCAACATTTTTCAAAGATTTAAAAGAATTCTTCCCACCCAACCACGGTATACGGACAAGTCTCAAGACATGAAAAAATGTTTATATAGGCAAACAAAAATACAAAAAAAAAAGATGAGAGGTGCTTAAATTTCTTTTAAATTGATGATATATTTAGTATAATAAAATTTAAAACATGGATCTCAATATATTGAGAGGAGCAAGTTTTCAAGAAAATTTATATTAAATTCATGATCTTGAGATAAAAAAATTAAGAGGCACAAATGGCTGGTCATTAACCATCCCATACATATAAAAGTCAAAATTTTAATATTTCATAGTTTATCATATTTGATATGGGTGAACGGTCATTATCACGATAATAGTATTGATCCAAGGTTGCTTGAAGACGATACCAAAGTCGTAATCAAGAAGAAAGAAACAATAAATCAAGTTCTACTTTTTCTACTCTTTTTTAATTTTCTCTCCTATGTAGATTTATAAAATAAAAAATCTATAAATTTTATAGTAGATATGTATTATTTGATGATCACATACTATATATCTTAAATTATATGTATAATTATGAATAAGATATATTTGAAGATATTTTATTCTTTGACAAAAAAAAAATAGTGAATATTACAATCGGTATGCATGATTTGAAAGATTATTTTCAAAGTTATAAAAATATGAAATAGACTCCATATTGATATTTGATAATTATCTTGTGATATCGAATATATATATATATATATGAGTATTCTTGAATTGATAAATTGATTTTAAAGTTGTTGTGATAATTTGAGATACATGAAAACATTTTCTTATATTAGTATATTTTTAAATTTTTATTAAAGGTTCAAAGACTTTTATATGTACTTGATCTTGCTCCTCTCAACATATTGAGATCCAGATGTTCTAAATTTTATTATACTAAATATATTATCAATTTAAAAGAAATTATATTAAATTTAATTTTATATTTTTATAAATTATTAAATATTTGCAAATATTTCAATTCATTAATCATCCCATACGTATAAAATTAAAATTTTAATCTTTCATAGTGATAAATTTTATACGGTGAGCGGTCATTTATCACGATAATAGTATTGATCTTGGGTTGGCCAAAGGCGATACCAAAATGCGTATATTAAGAAGAAAGTAACAATAAATCAAGTTCTTTTTCTACTCGTTCTTTAATTTTTCTCCCCTATGCTTGATTTATAAAATAAAAAAATCTATAAATTTTTTATAGTAGATATGTATTATTTAATGATCCTCTTGTATATCTTAAATTATATGCATAATTAAGAATAACATATGCTCGAATGTTTTATTCTTTTTTGACAAAAAAAATTAGTGCATATATATATACAATTGGTAGCATGCATGATTTGAGAGATTATTTTCAAGGTTATAAAAATATGAAATAGACTTACGTTGGTACTTGATAATTATCTTGTGATCATGAATATATATATATGAGTATTTTCTTGAATTGATAAATTGATTTTAAAAGTTGTTATGATAATTTAAGATACATGAAAATACTTATTATCATTAATTATATTTAAAATTTTATTAAGGTTGAAAAACTTTTATATATACTTGATATTTTTTGATGGAAAAAAATAAAATATTAATATTGTTGGCATCATACTTAGCAACAATAAAATATAGAAGTTACTCATGTACATATATGACACTTGAACTATTTTAAAATATGTGGTGCTTGACTTATGACTAAGTGTTGTGTTTGGTATGAAGGAATATGTTTTGAAAAATATTTTTACGAAAATAAGTGATTTCTTACATATTTTTTGTGTGCGGGTAGTAAAATAAAATATTATTTTAAACATTATTTTTATACAATCTAAACAATCACTATGGAAGGTGAGGGTGAAGATGACGTGTGTTTGAGGGTGGGGAAGACATAATCAATGTGAGATGCCACATATGAAACTTATTTTTACTATTCTACTATGAAATTTATTTTTCTCATTTTTAAGAAACTTGTTTTCTAGAAGAAATATTCTAAAAATATTTGACCAATCGGAACATGAAAAAATAGACAAGCATTTCTAAAAAAATATTTTCCTCCCTTTGCTAAACACATCCTAAAAGGTTATATGGAGTGATTATTTTCTCTAACTTTATCATACTTTATTTATCTAAAAAATTAGGCTGAGGAAAGAATCTCTAGATTAAAGACATGTTTGCATTGCATAATCACTTATTTTTAAATACCCTATTTATTTATTTCTTGAAAACTCCTATCCAAGGAAGAGGTCATATGATTGCTCCCTCGAGAAGTTGTCACCGTTTAATATCCTTCTTAAAATTCAAATTCAAAAATAAAAAATAACATATTTTTTTTTTTTTTTTTTTTTTTTTGATCTTCTCTATTAACTCTTCGTTCCACCTTTAAATTACGGTGGATGAGGATTCGCAGTTAAGTTGACTTATCCAAATACTAATTAAAGGTGGAACAAAGAGCTAATATGACGAGTTGTGACTTGTGATAGTAATTCTCTCGGAGCTTTTAATTAGGTATTTGGGATGATTAAAGATATTTAATTATTTATAAGGGTATTTAGATAATTTAATTTTTAAGTTATCAATTAATAATTAACAAGAAATTTAATGATATATATATATATATATATATATATATATATATATATATATATATATATATATTAGTGTATGTGCATTTTAATATTAAAACTACAATACTAAAATTGCATTATATCTTATCATATTAGTGGACATAAAGTGGGAAAAGTGATATCATTATTCTTTGTAATTCATGTAACAATTGTGACATGTTCTCCATATTATATCCTACTTATTATCACTTCACTTCAAATAAGTATCCCTTTTTGACATTGACTTGTGCAAATTCTATACCTATGTAAGAATGTTTTCTTTTTTGTGTTGTGTGGATGAAAAATAAATGAGAAGTATTATGTTGTAAATGAAAAAGAACATTGTATTGTGTTTATATTTTGAGATTAGGTTAGTGAAAGAGAGAATTGAGACAACGAAAAATATTTTAAGTCTTCATCTAATTCACTATACAAAATAGAGTAATTTTATGTTGAAAGAAGGTATTTTCTTGAAGGAGTTTTGAACTCTTCAACTGATCCATAGTTATTTGAGTTATACGACGTTGTCGGACTATTATATCTTGAATGGAATAAGTCAGGCTATCTTGATGGATTAGTGAGATTATGCCATTAAACTTATATTTTCTTAAAAAAATAAAATATCTGCACCTCAATCTAAATACTTATTTAATTATTTTTATTCATTTCATTTATCAATGATAACTTATGATACATTTATCAACAATATATATGATTATGTTCTACTCGATCCTTTTATTTGAAGTCGTAGTCATACCTATAATCTATATTATATATATAGATAGATATATAATATAATTTTTTAGCCGTTTTGATACTTTATCTACAATCACATATCATACTTAGGTACTTTTTGAATAAGTCAAATTTTAAATTTTGATTCATTACATAATTACAATTACTTTCAAAAGTGGGTTGAATTAGCTTCATAAACTTGCTTAAGTTTCAATTTATTAGATTTCTTAACTAAAATTGAAGATAAATTTTGGAAACAAAAACAAGTAGAACGGACAAAAGGAAAGTTCACCAGATTTGATTTTGTTGTTACTATTGGCCCTTAATTAACAATTGGCATATTTCATTGATTTTAACCTAATTTTGCATAGTGGTGTCTTAACAGAACGAATTTCAAGTAATAGTATTTTGAGCTGTTAATAGTTAAGTTGGTGGGCTGGTCCAATTTAATCCGTAATTTGATAAGGCTTGGATTGTAATTTTTAGAGCTTATTTAAGAACGAGAATTTTTAGTCTAGTCGAGTAAATTCACTAGCCGTAAAGTTTGAGCGAGAAGTGAGTTAGGCTGGTCCATGTGTCAATCAAAAATAAGTTTTCTTGCTTTATATTTTGAGGTGGTTTTTAATTTTAGCTCCTCAAATTAGTGGTCTTTAATTTTTACCCTTCAATATTTTAAGTAATTAAAAAGGGGACAAAACCACTAATATATTTTTTAAAAAATCATAAGATAAATAAAATTAGCTAGGAAAAACAAATTTCAAGGCGTAAGTTTGCCATAGTAGGCAAAAGTTCATGCTGCGAATTTTGCATCCACACACAAGTTCAATAGACAAAAGTGTAAGTGTATTAATTTTTCCCCTAGACACAAGTTCGGTGGCGAAGTTAGGTTCAAGGCATAAATTCATGTTATTGAACTTGTGCCTAGAAACGAAAACGTTTCTACCCCAAGACAAGTTCATGCAAGTGAATTTCTACCCCAAGGCAGTTCATTATTGAATTGGTGCCTAGGGGAAAAATTCAGGTAATTTATGCCCTAGCTGGATGTGTTATTGAACATCGGCCATAGGCCAAGTTCATACTACTTAATTTGCTGTCTTAAGGCATAAATTGAGTTTATCTATGAGGCATAACTTGTGTAAATTTATGCCTTCAAGCATAAATTTGGCAAACTATGTCTTGCGAGAATTTATTATTGTCTTTACGTTACTTTTTCTAAGGGCATTTCGGCCGTTTGTCACTTAAAGTGTCGAACATCATCGCCGCAGGAGGCATGAGGCGGCTTTGGTGCTAGGACTAAAGCGCTAAGCTGGCGAGCCTAAGCACTTCGATGCTGGCTCTAACTACGGATCAGAAACGACGGAGCTATATAACGGCTGTAAATACGGCCTCCGACCAAACCCAGGCCTATAATACCTGTAGTAAACAACGGCTAACGAGGAATAAACGGTAGTATGGAAGGAACCTATGTGGAGTAGACAAGGCCACCCATCTTTATCTGGTTACTTACGAATCGGAAAAATATGTGCTAAACATGTCGTGACGACAAGGTCACCTACCAACTGAACGAGGCCTCACGCGGTCGTCATAAACAACTAAGACATACCTGGCCTCACACGATCGGTACAGCTAACCCTGGGAATATGCATGTTTGCAAGCCTCTAAGAATGCTGATAATATGGTCGGGACGGAGACCCATGCCCATCTTGTCCACGCGAAAGAAAAGGATAAACCTCTAGCTATCCAGCTCCGGATATTTGGGTGATGACTGCAATGGCGCTAGAATCATGAGGATCGACTCCCCGTCTATGAGTATCTGCGAGGCAAGTAATACGACGCCCCAAACGGGCATCGTCTGGCGAGTGCGAGTATGTAAAAAAACAAGCTGGAAAATGGCCGAAGACACATGTATAACTAATAGAGCTAAGTAGAAATAAATAATTTCACGCGACTGAAAGTATGAGTTCAAGACTGTCCGCAACTATAGTAAAAGGAGGAGTCATACGGAAATGAGTGTTCTACTATCGATCTACTCATATCTAAGCGTAACATGGCATAATATAACATAACATAATATAGCATAGCACATAAATCTTACCCGGCCCCAAGCCCGGAGGTACAACCAACACGCAATCAAATACCCTACCCGGTCATCCCATCTCCTGGTAACTATAAGCATCCTACTTTGGTCCACAGTATAGACTTGGGCTCATGAGCCCACGACTATAGCATGCACAGTCAGGAGGACTCACGATCAACACCCCGGGCGTACCCGCTCGGCAGAGGAGTATATAAGCCGACCAAAGCCAAAATATGGAAACCGGCATCCCCATATTCGTCCTGGGGGATGGCATGCCCTCCATAGAGCGGCGTATCCTCACTCCCTCGGCGGGCCGAGGTCGTCGATTGTAACTACCAGGCGGTCATGAATGCAGGTAATCCAACCCCAAAACAATACATTCGAGTCTCAACTAGTAATACTAACTGTGTATACCACATGTTGAAACTAGTGATAATATTATGTATATAGTACATAATGAAACTATGTGATGTTATGTATGTATTTAATACAAGTTGATACTAATAATGGTATATATATAAACATACGTCATCTTTTGTCTTAGTCTAATGCGAACAAGATATAATTGTTCTGCTGAGAATCATGCTGTATAATTGAAGTTTCATAGTAAACTGATTCTCTTCTAACATGCTTTCTAAACTTCATTTTGAAGCTCTTATTCTGATTTACGAAACTACTTTACGGGAACTTATATTTAGCTACCCCATTGAACGCGATAATATCCTAACATACTTTACTAAATCATAATGTTGTACTGTTTCTGACACTTTCTACTAGAATTTATATCGTGCTAGTAAGTCTCACGCCATACATGGCATGATGCTTCCAACATCGTACTAAAATTTATACTAAGCATAATATGCGACCACGAGCAATCCCTCTTGGCATGAGCTATGTTACTATACCGGAACTACTAGCTTGCCGAAGAAACTGGCTTTACATACCTCATTTTTAATTTCGGCTAATTGGCATAATTCGGTCAATATTTCGCTATTTCTCTATTTTGAATCCATATATATATCAAATTAGAACTAAATACATTAATATTCTGAAAGAAAATATCACTTTTAATATATATATAGAGCCCAAACTTTGACTTATCGAAAACGGCGAAAACTCGCTATTTCTCGGAAGTCCGAGAAGGGAGAAATGCTCACTTTAGGGTTAGGAGTATATTGACATAGTTTAGAGCAATTTCACTTACCTTGGCTGGTGCACGGCTTGATTCGCCGTTTTCACGAAACTGAATCGTAGGAATGCTCATGGCACCTTGTACCTCACTACGTTTATTTGAGTTTGGACCGCCTATAATGGCGTAATCGGAAAAATTCCTATTAAACCTTCGTGCTCTGTTTTCTTAATGTACTCTCTGCTATTCTCTGGAAATTTTTATGAATTTTATCACTTAAACCGAAGTTTGGGGCTTTTATACTTGAGGCTGCACCTCACCTCCGTGGCACATTGGCTATCGCGGAGGTGAGCCTCCGTGACACGCTGGCCATCGCGGAGGTGAGCCTCCGTGACACTCTAGCCATCGCGGAGGAGGTCTGCCAGCCTCCTTTTGCGATGGTTCGACGTGTCGCTTAACCTGTCTTTTTTCAGGCCTTTTCCAAGCATGTATGACATTCTAAAACTCTTAACCAACATGCGAATAGGCCATCTACATGTCGAGAATTTACGGGGTGTAACACATCAAAAATTAAAAACAACAAATTTAAGGGGTAAAAATTAAAGACCACATCAAAATAAGGACATTTGTGCAAATGACCCAAAATAAAATAGAGTATTGAAAAAATAACCAGAGGACTTCAAACTTAAAGTCTACTTAAACCATCATTTTAATGAGTGGAGTATTTTCATATGATTTTGTGTTTTATTGCAATCGTGTTGGAATAAAACTAGGTTAATATTTTTATTTAGCTAGTTGTATTGTTACTCATTAACTGTTTAGTTTGCTTATTAATATCTCTATTTTATTTAAGTCGTATCATGCAAAAGTTATTCAGTTTCATAGAAATTTTATGTCCAACAAGATCATTTTCTTGTACGGTTGTACCCAAGATATTTAAATAGAATGGCAGTGATTTCTTATTTAAGTCATACAACTAAATCTTTATTTGAAACCAAACTTAATAACTATTATTATGATTATTTTGTTGATGGACTTGAGATTTGGTTAGCAAGTAGTAACACCATATGTAAATATATATGTTTAGCATTTTAAAATTAGAATTTTAAAATATATTTTTTAAAAAGCGTTTGGCCCATCATGGCGTGCAACCAATGTAGTGATGGGTTGGGATTATTATTTTAAGGCCCATCAAAATGATAGGTCAATCCGGCCTAGCCCGTCAATTCCAAAGTTCAAGTGGGCAATTAGGGAGATAGGCTAGAGAGAGTGAAATATAATTAAATTGTAATTTTTAAAAAGTATAACTAGGACATAAT
>JACEIK010002066.1:199388-213071 GCA_018107945.1 Datura stramonium | reverse complement strand
CCAAATATTATGCCTATAAATTAGACTATAATTATATTATGACAAACAAATAGGTCATGGTAATTACTATACTATGTAATTACTAGGTTGTGTAATTATTATCCTAGTAATTACAATTACCAGGTGACTTTCCAAACAGACCCTAAGAAAGTTTCTGCTTTATTTAGCACCACCGCACCGCCATCCCCAGAGTTTAATAAGTGTACCCTAGTCTTGCCGATATGAGAAAATCTCAAGCCAAGCCTTTCTTACTCCCTTCAATGTGTCAAACTCCCCATGGAGCGTTGGCTACTATATTAGCCATATCATGGTCCTTAAATGGTACAAGATATCCACATCATATACCTTGAGCAACTCAAGCCACCATCGTTGCTTGATATTTAACTCCCTTTGGTGAAGATGTACTGGAAACTCTTATGGTTTGTGAATTTGTCCATATGGACTCCATACAGATAATGATGTCACATCTTTAGCAAAAAGATCACCACGATCAATTTTAGATCATTCGTGAGGTAGTTCATTTTGAGAATTAACATACACCTAAGACATATCCCTGAAGAATCACAATAAAATAAGAATCCATCAGTTCCTTCGGGCAAGGTCAACACTAGAGTGGTACTCAACTTGGCCTTTAATTCCTGAAAGCCCTTCTCACAGATCTTTGACCACTGGAACTTGGTCTTCTTCTGAGTCAATCAGGTCAATGGAGCGGATATAGAGGAATATCCTCCACAAACATCCTTTAGTAACCTACCAAACCTAGGAAATTCCTAATCTCTATGGGAGTCATGGGCCTCGCCCAATCCTTCATTACTTCAATCTTTTGAGGATCTACCTTGATGCCCTCATGTGACCCCACCTGGCCTAAGAAAGCCACTAAATTCAACCAAAACTCACACTTGGAGAATTTAGCATATAATGGGCAATCTCTGAGTTTCTGCAATACTATTCTAAGGTGATCTATATGTTCACCCTTATTCCTCGAATATACCAATATGTCGTCGATGAATAGTATCACAAATACATCAAGGTATGGCTCTAATACTCTATTCATGAGATCCATGAAGGCTGCTGAGGCATTTGTTAACCCAAAGTACATAACAAGAAATTCGTAGTGTCTATTCTAGGTCCTGAAAGCCAACATCAATATATCCTCCTCCCCGACCCTCAATTGGTGATAACCTGATCTAGGTTCAATTTTAGAGAAACAGTCGGCGCCTTGAAGCTGATAAAAAATCATGGATCCTTGATGAACGTGTAATTATTCTTTATGGTGACCTTACTCAACTATTTGTAATCAATACACATACACAAGAACCCATTCTTCTTCTGGAAAAATAAGACCGGTGCATCCCACAATGAGATACTTGGCCAAATAATCCTTTTATGAGTAGGTCCTTCGGTTGCTCCTTAATTCCTTCATCTATGCTCGGTCCATTCTATAAGGGGAAATAGAAACAGGCTTCATGCTGAAAATAATGTCAATCCCAAAATTGATATCTATCTCAAGAGGATTCCCAGGAGTTCATCTGGGAACATGATGTTTCATGGTTTTACGACATTTTCGACCCTTAAAACATACAAAATATGCTGGGACTTGGGTGTATTTATACAAATATGAGGTTCTTTTACTGTTTTGCAGGAAAATCAGTTCTAGGAGTGAGATTTTGAAAAAGTAAGTGAAAAAGAAGCAGGAAGTGGAGTCTTACGAGTCGCAGTACGAACTATTCCATATGGGTATGAGTCATAGCTAATGCCCATAAGAAAGGATCAGAGAATGCACAAGTGCAGGTCTCACAGTACAGTAGGATACCACAAGTTGTGATAGCATTGTATGACCCATTCTACAGGCTCGTGGTGAGTAGTAGAGAACCAACAACTTGACATCCTCAAGGCACGAATTGATCCCACGGGTCGTACCAACATGGTACGCTTCGTAGTAAGGATCTGTAGGATGATAATCAGAGATGTCGTATTTCATAAGTCCATGTCAGGAGTGCTAGCCATGACTCGTAGTGACCTATCATGAGTCTTAATGGACACCCGTACCTAAGAAGATTAGAAGCTGCCAAGCATAGTACGAGTACTGACAACGACTCATAGCACCATGTTGTGACTCGTTGGTCATCCTGACGTATGCAATCCCTATTATTTTAGGAAAAGATTTTAACTAACTCTGCCTGTCCCACTGGTGGGTGATNACAACGACTCATAGCACCATGTTGTGACTCGTTGGTCATCCTGACGTATGCAATCCCTATTATTTTAGGAAAAGATTTTAATGATTGTATAAATACTTTCCTTTTATTTTTTATTAGAGGAGCCAAAACTCTTTTTATCAGTGTATTCTGGAGTATCCAACACCATGGGGAGGTCATGACTACACAAAAGAGAAACAAGTTTTGTTCGTTATTCTTGATTTTCAAAGATTATTTTGAAATTGATCGGTGGGGTTTTATTCATTCACTATTGTAAGTCTTGAATTATGAATTCCTCTATGTTTTTATATTTAATTCTTGCAACTATGAGTAGCTAAACTCCCACAACAAGGGTTGTGGGAAACATGGTGAAATAATTAAAAAGGGTTAACACATGGTGATTCAAAACCAATATGAACGCTTGTATTGTTCTTCCTTTCATGATAATTGTTTCTTAATAGTCGCAACTTCAGGACTAGCCCAAATTCCCTACATGCTTAAATCTAGGGAAGTAAAAATTAGGAAATGGGATTGACAACAAAGACTTGATATTATCAATTTTCAATTAATAACTTTAGTTGCAGTCACAAGAAAGTTAATTTGGAATAATTGATAAGGGTTAAGTTGAAACCACTCATGAAACCGAATCTGGTGATAGAGTATAGTCATATAATGGGGGCTAATTAGCTGTTTAGATGAAAATAACTTATAGATTCTACCAGCTAAGTAAGTATTGGAATAGTTCACAAGTATAGAAAACCCTCCATAATTATGGATGCATGGGGAGCACATCCCTAGTTAATTACCTATCTTTGATAACCACACCATTTTTACAACACTGTCACTTACTATTTTCTATAAAAACCTCCTTTGGAAATAATTGAACTAGAAGTGTAAATAATAGCATTAGTAAAAATATTGACCATATTCCTCGTGTGATGAACCCCAACCCTGGTGGGGTTCTTTATTTGACAATGATCGTGTTGTACTTCTGCTGAGATATAATTTGAGCATTATCAGAATACCTCTAGAAATTAACTATTGATTGGCACTAAATGTAAGTTAGTGCCTCATCATCAGTATCCCTTACTCTTAGTAGATGATATAGGAAACCTTTGGAAATGAGCTTTCTTGCCTTAAGATGAGAAATAAACCTACCCTTTGGCACCATAAAAAATTTTGAGACATCTCAAGATGTTGGTAGCCAACTAAAGCATGTTAGCCATTCTGCCCGCCACCTCTTTTCACAACTTCTCCCTGCTGTGCTAAACTACCATGATGAGGACCTACAGGAGTGGGGGTGGTATTATGAGACCTGGTTGTATTACCCCAACATTTCTAGCGTACATTGGGGAAGTCCATCTAAAAGTGACTCTGACGCCCACATATGAAACATCGACCTTTCCCCTATCAACATAACCGCAGGTGTCTTCTTCCATTCCTATTACATGTGGGAAATGATGGCACACTCTGAGTAACACTAGCTTTAGATTGAGAGCTTGACACACTAATATTGTGACTCTTGTCACCCTATCCTTATTGTTCATTCTGAGATCTCTGTGGTAGTATACTGGTTGCGGGTGGAGTAGGTCCGTATGAACTCTAGGAATAAGAATCATCTACTTCTCCCCTAATATTGTTATCATTGCCAACTAACCTAGCCTTCTTACTCTGACACTACTCTCTATCGAATCCGTATGCCAGCTTTTGATCCTCCATTTGTAGGGCATACACAATTAGTCTTGTTATGTCCATATCTTGATGCAATAATGTCGCATCACATTCACCATCTACTTGCTTTCCGAAGCTGCACACAAACTGGCGCATTTTGGCTCTCATTGTGGAGTCCATCTCTAGAGAAAAATGGACCAACTGAGTGAGCTTAAGGTCATACTCCCTCACACTCATATTATCCTACCTGAGAGTGATGAACTCCTCAACCTTGTCCTCCCTCAGTGTTACTCCCTAAAGGTCCCCAAGATCCGATCCCAGACATGGAGTATAAGCCAAAAGAAAAGTATGTAATTTTCCATAAAAATACTTGTCATACAAGTCATGTTATGACTTGACGACTCGTAATGTGAGTCATTGTCACCTTCAATAGTTTAAACTTTTGGACCATGAGTCATGGTGACAAGGTATGACTCATGGTTACGAGTTGTCACTTCCAAGCAATCAAGGGGTCCTAATGTAATGAGTCAAGTAATGACTCTTGATATCGTGTAAAGGGTCATAGGATGAAGTTACGAGATTTTGGTCAAAGTGTTTGGGCAGTGACGGTTGGTCATCGTGAGTCGTGATGACATGTCACAACTCGTGACAACCGTTCATGGTGTAAAGTTCAGAGAAGGGATAAAGATTTTATCCACGGACCACGAGCCATCGGATAACTCGTGGTAAGGAATGATAGGTCATGATGAGCACCCTTGGTAAGAAGTTCATAATACTGGAAAAATGTTCCATCATGTCATGATTGGTCACCACGATTCATGGTGACAACCAACGACTCATGGTCTGGCTCATGGTGATTGTACATGTATATTTTTAATGCAATTTCTCAAGGATATTTTGTAATTTATCATGCTTTTAACTCCTAAATTAGTTAATTTTGGGTTTACCAAAGGGGTATTTAAGGGTTATACTACGCCTAAACCCCTATGGTACTCTCCAAAAACTGTGGATTGAAAATCATGCTCTCAAGAATTCTCAAGGTAAGCTAGGGTTCCTCTTCTCAATTTCTCTTGGTTCTCAAATCAAGTAAAGAAATTAGTAATCCCAGGTATGTGGGATCATCAATGTAGGATTTCGTCCACCCTCATGTCCAATCTCAAGTTTAATTTCATGATTCAGTTCTTTCATGTCCCCAATTATGATCTTCAAGAATTTCTAGGTTAGACCCTTTTTATGCGAAACTCCATGATCTCTTATGAATTTAATCCTCTCATATTTCTACTTATGATTTTTGATTATGTTACATGGATTTTGATTGAAAGAATCTCATGGTTTTGTATATACAAGTTAGCATTATTTACTCAAGTATGTATGAATCTCATGAATATCAAACTTTTGTATCATGGCTGTATTTTCAATTTTATTTTCATGGCTAGTTCACGCACATTAAGGAATTTATGAATTCATCTTTTTTTTAAACTAGCCCATGCGAAAACCCATGTTTCAAGTATGAGTATGATCACTATGTAAGGTTTTAGGAGTAGTATTTAACACCGAGAATGCCGAAGTTCAGCCCACCCATGTCACAATCCGAGTGTGGACCCTAGATTGAGACACGAGACTTATAACCACGAATGGCTCAAAGATAACCCATGACACATACACAATATGATTACGATCATAACTAAGAGGAGATAAAACATGAACACAACTTGAGCGTAAGTCTGCATATCATAAAGCATAAGAATAGAAAACAAGTCAACAATGTTGGACCATCTATACGTAGCTTTCTGAAAAACCTCTAGTCATATGATGAGCTAATGGGTCAAAACCCAAACTAGCTCTCTAAGTCTAAAACTAAAAGACATAAGAGAAATAGACGTGAACCAAAACTTTCCTCCTCGGTTCATGAGGACTTACCAAAACTGGGAGGGTACTGATCTAAAGAGGGAGCAAACTAACGTCGGGGCTGGGACTAATCACCCGAACCTATAACATGAGATGATATTGCATAGAGTATGCGGTCAATACTTTGAATGCACTGAGTAATTAGAGAAAGTGAAACATGCTCGTAAAATAGTCAATTAAGATCGAGAGTAAAGGTTTAACTGAGACATGAGAACTGGGCACATGCTGAAATCATAATCGTATAATACTCATAAACATGAGTTATTCAACATAAGTTGAAGTATAATGACCCAAGGTTTGAAAGTAGAAATCATATAGTGTATCATACTTGAAATCAGAAGTTAAAGCTCATAAACTAATCAATGGGTCAAATACGCTATAAAACATAGTATCATAAGTCATGAACATGAATAACATAAAACATGAGAAACAATGGGAGACTCATCGTAATCGATACCATCATGAGAGAGCTTACATTATGCCTCAACTGTCTCGCTCAAGTGGGAAGAGTCGTCCCATACTTGCCAAGGCAAGGAACGATTAAGGTGTGATATCTTTCGTGAATCCCCGAAGGGCTTGAACATGAATATATACCTACAGTGGCACTTAGTTATGAGACTCGGGGTTTCCTTGAACCCCTATCATACTCGGTGCTAGACACTACTCCCAAAAACATGCACATAGCTCATAATCATCATTGTGAAAGCATACTTCATCTTGCATGGACTTGTTTAAATCAGGAACTCATAACCATAGTTGACAGACATGAAATAGTCATGAGAAATAATGTCATTAAGTTGGCCATGATACATAAATTTAAGTGTCATGAAATCATACCTACTTGAATAAATAGTGATAACTTGAAATCATAGGCTCATAAGTTTGAAATTCACAAAAAAATGTATGATTGGGCAAAATGACCATAAACGTGAAAATATAGACACGTGAGAGATTCTAGTAGAAAATAAGTAATTATAATCATAAATTGCGATTTTATTCATAAGAGACTTGACTTCATAAAAGTTCATAACAGATTTCATGAGAATTGGGTCTAACTGTAGAATTTCAAAAAATCATGCTTGGAGACATAAAATCATGAGATAGGGATGAAATTGGGCATGAGAGTGGAAGGATTTCCCCCATTCATAGCTCTACATACCTGGGGTTGACGGGATTCTTTCTAGGGTTTGATGCCTAAGAGAATTGGAGGAGAAGGACAACCTTGATGCATGAGGCTTGAGAGAGTTCTTGATCTTCAACTTGGAGTGTTAGGAGTATAATGAGGATTTAGGATGAATAAATCCCCTTAAAACACCCTTTAAGGAGCTTAAAAATGACTTAGTTTAGGAGTTAGGAACTTAGTAATTATGAAAATTCCCTTAATAACCTGACTAGAAATTTGATCCTACCAGACCTAATGAATGACCTAACGACTCATTAGGCCTCTTGACGAGTCATTAGGTGCCATCTGTCACAACTAGGCTAATTTCCAACTTTCTTATCTTTCTTGATGCTTCCACTCAATGATTCATCATAACACTTAATGGATCACTTCAACACTTGTTAAAACTCTCTGAACTCAACTTTTCACGGCCTCACTGCACTTAACGTCTCATTTAATGAGTTGTTAAGTGAACTAATGACTCAATTGTTGAATCGTTCTATGATCTGATGCAGTTTTTCCCTCTTTTCTCCATTCCAGTCCTCGGGTCTGATCTTAGGGACTTTTGGGGTGTTACATTATCTCCCCCTTGGGAACATTCACCCTCAAATGCAAATTAAGCATACTAAAAGGATAGGGAAGGAACTTCAATCCCAAAATTGAATAACTATAGTTGAAAATTGGCGGATTGACTGACTCCGGACTGAGATACATGACCGAACTGAATTCATGAATCACACTTACATACTAGAACAAGAAAGGAACTGAGATATATTAACTAGACATGAAACTGAATGGAGTTATAAGGAAGAAACTAATACCTCATGCTGGAACTGAGCTAGAAGAGAAAAGGCGTGGGTATTTAGCCATCATATCTGTCTCGGCTTCCCATGTAGCTCCGTCAACTAACTGATTTCTCCACAAAACCTTCACAGATGCTACCTCCTTATTCCTTAACTTCTGAACTTGACAATCAAGAATATCAATCGGAACATCCTTATAGGTAAGGCTATCCTTCACACCAGTTCTCTCTACTGAAACAACTAAAGCTAGATCACTAATGCACTTATCCAGCAAGGACTCATGGATAATTGGATTCACCAAAGCCAACTATGTTGATAACTCCCCTCGTAAGCCACCTTGCTAACTCACCTCAGAATCCTCTAAAGACCCACATATTGGGGACTAAGCTTCCCTTTCTTACTGAACCTCATAACTCCCTTCATAGGAGACACCTTCAGAAACACCCATTCAACAACCTCAAACTCAAGCTCTCTCCTCTTAACATCCGTATATGATTTTTGTTGATTCTGAGCTATCTTCAACCTCTTGGATAAGCTGAACTTTCTCCATAGCCTCCTAAACTGAACCTGGCCCTATTAACATAGCCTCACCTACCTTAAACTATCCAATAGGAGATTTACACCTCCGCCCATAAAGGGCCTCAAATGGAGCCATTTGAATGCTGGAGTGATAACTGTTGTTATAGGCAAACTAAATAAGAGTCAAGCGATCATCGCAAGTACCCTTGAAATCAATCACGCAAGTTGTCAACATATCCTCCAAGATCTGAATGGTCCATTTAGCGTAACCATCTATCTGTGGGTGAAAAGTTGTACTAAGCTTCACCTTGTACCAAGACCCTTATGAAACGATCTCCAGAACTGAGAGGAGAACTGAGTACCCCTATCTGATATGATGGACAAAGGAAATCCATACAACTGAAACATCCCCCAAATATAGAGTCTAGCATAATATTCATCTGCATCTGTAGTCTTGACCGGTAGGAAATGTGCTCATTTAGTCAACTTGTCTACAATCACCCATATAGTCATATTGTCGGTGCATATGAGGCAACCTTTAACGAAGTCCATGCTGATGTCTTCCCACTTCCACGTAGGAATACTGATTTACATAAGCATACCCCCAGGTCTTCGATGCTCAACCTTCACCTGTTGGCAATTCAAATACTTAGCCACAAATTGTGGTATGTTCTTTTTCATGTCATTCCACCAATAGACTTCCCATAGATCATGGTACATCTTGGTGGCACCTATAAGGATAGAGTAACGAGACCCGCGAGCCTCACTCAACATCCACTCCCTCAATTTATCCACATCCAGAACATATAATTGGCTCTGATATCATAGCACACCATTTCCCCCTTGGGAGAAAACCTCCACTTTGTAACTCTAGACAGTTTCCTTCAACTTCACTAAGAGAGGATCCTCATC
This sequence comes from Datura stramonium, assembly GCA_018107945.1. Taxonomy (NCBI): domain Eukaryota; kingdom Viridiplantae; phylum Streptophyta; class Magnoliopsida; order Solanales; family Solanaceae; genus Datura; species Datura stramonium. The sequence goes on along the minus strand of JACEIK010002066.1, from coordinate 203,898 downwards.
TTTCCTTGCTTTAACCTCTATCACCAATGAAGATTCTGACCCATTTTTAACAATAACACCACCATCCGTCGAATTTGTAAGGCGAACTCCTAAATGAACAAACCTATGGAAATCCTTCACCAACTCCTTCCTCCCATCCTCAATGAGGGACACACTCTCCATGGAGAACTTATTAAGAGCATCCACCACAACATTTGCCTTTCCCGAATAATAAAGGAAACTCATGTCATAATCCTTGAGAAGCTCTAACTATATCCTATGTCGTAAATTCAAATCAATCTAACTGAACATATACTGAAGGCTCTTGTGGTCCGTGAACACATCCACTTGCATCTTATACAAATAGTGCCTCCAAATCTTCAAGGAAAACACCACCGCTGCCAACTCTAGGTCATGCATCGGGTAGTTCATTTCATGAGTCTTAAGATATCTCGAGGCATAAGCAATAACCTTACCATGCTGCATCAATACACAACCAAGGACAATTCTAGAAGCATCAGAATACACAACGAAGCCATTTGTGCCCCTCGGTAGGGTTAATACTGGGCTGAGGTGAGTCGAGTCTTTCATTCTTGAAAAATCTTCTCACAAGCATTCGACCACTAAAACTTTGCCCTTCTTCTGGGTCAACTTTGTCAACAATGCTGCAATGGATGAAAATCCCTCTATGAACCTCCTGTAGTAACCATCTAAGCCCAAAAAGCTCCTAATGTTAGTTGGACTGATGGGTCTTGGCCAATTCTTCACCGCCTCTATCTTCTGAGATTCTACCTGGACACATTCACTAGATACCACAAGACCCAAGAATGCTACTAAGTTTAGCCAAAACCCACACTTTTTTAATTTAACAAACAACTGATGGTCCTTGAGAGTGTACAACGCAATGCTCAAATGAGCGGCATGATCCTCCTCGCTCCAAGAGTATACGAGGATATCATTTATGAAAACAATAATGAACATATCCAAATACTGCTTGAACACCCGATTCATCAAATCCATAAAAGTTGCAGGAGAATCCATTAGTCCAAAAGACAAAACTACAAACTGATAGTGACCATACTAAGTTCTAAAGGTTGCCCTCAGAATATCACTCTCTCTAACTATAAGCTGATGATAGCCGAATCTGAGGTCTATCTTTGAAAAACAGTTAGCACCCTGAAGCTAGTCGAATGAGTCACTAATCCTGGGGAGTGGATACTTATTCTTGATTGTGACCTTGTTCAATTGTTGGTAATCAATGCACATCCTAATGGAATCATCCTTCTTCCGAACAAAGAGGATTAAGGCACCCCACGGGGACTTACTAGGCCTGATGAAATGCTTATCTAGTAAATCTTTCCTCTCTTCTTTAAACTCCTTTAGCTCGATCGGAGCCATTCTATAAGGAGGAATGAATATGTGTTACGTATCGTGAAGAAGGTCAATACAAAAGTCAATCTCTCTCTCGGGAGAGACTTCAGGTAGATAATTTGGAAGAACCTCTGAATACTCAGATACAACTAAAACTGACTGAAAAGTTGAGGTCTTGTACATAGAATCCTTGACCCAATCTATATGGTATACAAAAACCTTGGAGATCATCTTTTAGGCCTTAAGGTAGGAAACAAAGTGACATACAGCCATAGTTGAACTACCTTTCCACTCAAGGACTGGATCACCTAGAAATTGAAACTATACTGATCGGGTTCTACAATTAACCGAAGCATCACAGGAATAAATCTAATCCATACCGAAGATAACATCGAAATCGATCAGATATAACTCCACTAGGTTGGCTGAGGTGACTTTCTAAAGAAACATGACATGGCATTTTTTGTACACTCGTTGAGGTAAAACTGACTCATCGATAGGAGTAAAGACTGAGAAAGGTTCTGAAAGAATTTTGGGACAAATACTGAAGCTAACAACAACATAAGGAGTCACGAAGGATAATATGGCCACTAGGTCTAACAATGCATAAATATCAAGATGGAAGACTCGTATCATACCAGTGACCACAATGGGTGAGCACTCCTGCTTCTGATGGGATGAAAGCGCACAGAACTTGTTCTGGTGCTGTCCGCTAGCTGCACTTGAAAAGGTGCCCTGTTGAGATGGGCAAGCTGCTGGAGCTGCTAATGTGGTGTCTGGGCATGGCCTTTACTCATCCTATCAGCTAAAGGACAATCCCTGCATTTATGGTCGGGCTTCCCACACCTGAAGCAAACATCTGAGCCAACCAAGCACTATCTCGGGTAGTTCTTACAATACTTCCTGCAAGCTAGGAAAGTGTGCTCCCCTATCATGCTCCTCTGACCCCTAGAGCTTGACGCTCTACCTTTTTTATCACCTTGAGGTCAGGATAGAACACTAGCTTATGATGGAGTTAAGGCTATATCCACCAATGTATCTCTGCTAAGAGTACCCATAACTTCTTGTCCTTTCCCTCTTGGCCTCTTTCTCCCTTTTCTTCATCTTATCCACACCTCTTTGTTGGGCATCTATCATTATCTAGGAGATATCTATATCACTAATCAGCATGGCGGTCCTGCACTCCTTGACCAATGAGCCCGCAATCCCATTCACAAACTTGCTCATGTGATCCCTCGGCTCTGACACTATCTCCGGAGCATACTTGGATAGATGGGTGAACTTAAGGGTATACTCCTATAAAGTCATGTAATTTTGCTTCAAGTTGAAAAACTCTGCCACCTTTTCTTCTCTCAAATAAACTGACCAATGTGATTAGCTCTTTGTTTTATAGGTGAAAAATGCTAGGAGGGGCTTAAAACTAATGACGCACGAACAAGATGAAGCGTTGGAATGAATTGGAGGAAGATCGCATGAAATGTGCACGAAAATATCATGGTCACACTACCCAGTGTGCCACATCGTTAGACCTGCACGACCAGCGCTGTGTCACGCAGGCAAGAGTGCGCGCGAGGAGTTCCAGGCAGTGTGTTTGCGCGATAGTGTCGTTCCACGGAGTGTGAGAGGTGCGATGGCCTCTGTGCCACGCCTGATGCTCTCGCCAATGCCTTTCCAAGGCCACCCGTCCAGTGCACCTGCACGACCAGTCGGTGCCACGGAGTTGCTGCTGCGTGATGGGTAGCGTGGCACGGGGCTGGTCCATGGCTGACCAAAATTGTAATTTTCCCCCAAGTATAAGTAGAACACTTAGCTCCTAAAATCATTTTATCACGAAATTTCCTGAGAACAACGAAAAGGAGCGAAGTGAGAAAGGAAGAATTCTGCCTAGGGTTCCTTAATTTTCATTCTGTTTTATCTATTCTTGTAAATACTCTACTTGAATCATGGTTTTAAGTATTTTTACGAACATTAGTGGCTAAAACCCTTCCTCTAGGGTTGCGGCCACATAATATGATTGTAAATGCATGAATTCTTTGTTGGTTTGAGTTTTAGTTGTTGTTTTGTCTTACATTCTTTATTATTATTGTTTTTATGTTTTATCACCATGAAAATAAAACTCGTTAAGCTTAGGTAAAAGCTCAAAAGAGTAACCCTAGGCTAGAACATAAGAATGTAGGGAGCAAGTTCTTATCTTTACAATAGGATTCGCGATTAGGATAGAAATTATACCTAATTTGCCTTGCTTGGTTAATAAAACGGGATGAGCTAGACATAGACTTAAAATTTTCACATCACCACTCGTAGAAGTAGTTGTGAAGGTAAGTCAGATTAAATGATTAGAGGTGCGAAAGTGCATAATCAAGGGCACAAACTCCATAAACCACATACACGTAGTTAAATTACTCACAAATTAGGACGTCATATCCCCGCTCAACGATGTAGGTGTGAGACTAGTTTGTCGTGTATAGAGGCTCGAAAGACCATGAACATTGAATTTTAACTATTTGAGACAACAACTGAAGTGTTCATACTCGATTATTTTGTGATCACCCCTAGTCTTAATTAGAATTTTACGAAATTTCTATAATCAACACTTGTGAAGATTAATTCTAACCATCCAGCCCCACAAGCTCCAGCAGCCCCTCAAGACGATCAGGTGTCACATGCAGAGTTCTAGGTTTCTATACAGATGTTGGCTTAGGGAATGACCAACCAGGTTAACCAGCAGGTTGTCATGCTAGTAAATACTATTGGGTCTGCAGTTGCTGGCAGAGTCTAGGATTTTATCTGAATAAAACCCCCAGCATTTCACAAGTCTAAAGTAGAAGAGGACCAGCAAGAATTCATTGATGAGATCCAAAATATCACCTAAATCATAGGTGTTATCTCTACAAAAAGTGTTGATCTGGCTGCCTACTAGTTGAAAGGAGAGTAGTGGAAGGAGAGAAGGCGGGTTGGTGCAGGTCCGATAGAATGGGACGAGTTTGTGACTGCATTCCGGGACATGTTCTTCCACGGGAGTTAAGGGAAGCTAAGGTTGCTGAATTTATGAATTTGAGGCAGAACGACATGGTAGTACAGGAGTACACATTAAAGTTCACTCAAATGTCAAGGTATGCTCCAAAAATGGTTGCTGAGCCGAGGGTTCGTTGTAACACCC
>JACEIK010002066.1:152629-163120 GCA_018107945.1 Datura stramonium | reverse complement strand
ATTAGTGTCATACTGTCATTCTTGGTGATATGGAGTTGTAATGGATTTAACAATGGGTGCCTGAATCACAATTGGGTTAATTTCCGGCTAAGGAAATCAATGTTGCACCTTTTTTGTGATTGAATTGGTTCTTTGGATTTGTATTAAAAAAAATATTGGTATATAGGATTGAATATGTGTTTCAATGTGTTTGGAAGATGTTGCATTGTGTGATTCTGTTCTCCGATGGACAACGATTGAAAATTACAGCTTGGCACTTTTTTTTTTCCGCATATAAAAGGTAAGTCCTGCTAAAATTTGATTACTGCCGCGACACGGGAGGGTTTCTCTAGCAGTTAGAGCCATTTACTTCTAACCAAGATGTTGGGAGTTCGAGTCAGAAAAGGGGGAAGTGGAAATACCAACTATTGATCTTTTTTCTCGGGGTGGCACGGCGCACTGAACTAAAAACAAACTTGCTGTTGCAATCAGTAGTTGATAAGTTGGCATCAGCTGATGACGGAAGAGGGTTGTAAAAGACATACTTGCATGCTTTTGGTATTCTGATATGTGCACTATTTTTTTATTTGATAATCACGGTGTCTGGGCCACCTTTCACGTACCTTGACTAATTCCACTGATACTTCCCACCAGCACCAACAATTACAAGGTAACAAGTAACTCTGTTCACCAAGGCCACGACAAATGGGTGCTTTTGTCTTTGCTGGGATTTGAACCTGAGAGATTGAGCTCTCATCGTTTTCAACCCACTTCATTGACCATTAGGCCACATCCTTGGGTGCTATGTGTACTTGTTTTGTTTCCATATTGTTTTCATCATTCTAACTTTATATTCTGTACATATGTCAGGGTAATTGAGGCGGTTGGGATGAAAGCAAAGGAACATTTGTTGGTGTTAATGCCCGTATTGTTTGCCTGCTTAAAAGATATGAATTCTATGGTGGCAAAGCAATCAATTATATCTGGCATGAAAATCTTTGTTGGTGTGTTGGAGGAATTATCATCTCAGGTTACATGCTTGTTCATGATTTTGTATTTGCTGTATCTTGTTGATTGAGCCCTCATGCAACATAGGCGTCCACTATAATCATGGTTGTGAATCTTTTGAGGAGATCTTTGGTCACTTTCAGCTCTTATCTGCAAAAAAGTTCTCTCTCTTTGGTCCAAGTCTTGTGCACGGGCAATTTCATACTTTTTTTGTGATGTTATGTTTATAGTTCTAGACTTGTTAGTGTCTTAAGTCCATAATTGCACAAATTGCTCAATCAGAAGCTTGATAATTGAAAGAAGGTCGATAGCTGATCTCTTTCAAGTTTAGAGGCACAATGTTTTGTTCTGAAATCTTCTTTTGGTGTTAGTTTTCTTTGAAATCTTCTTTTGGTGTTAGTTTTCTCTGAAATCTTCTTTTGGTGTTAGTTTTCTCTGAAATCTTCTAAAACAAAACGTGTCTAACACATACTAGTTTGCATAGCTAAACATCTATATTTAATCCTTCAGTAGTATTCCCCTTTGTTGATTTAGTAATTATTCATTCTCTCTAGGTAGGAAGGTGAAATTTGGTTGGATGGCGCGGAGAAAGTGATTTTAAAAAGTAGCGCCATCGATGATTTCTTCAATATAGAGGGTTGTGCGGTATAAAGAACACGTAGGCAGGGTAGTTGAAGCTATAAATATGCCTCTAGTACCTAAATGCTTCATGTCTATCTTGTCAAGTATTTGAAACTATGCTAGATTTGTGTAAGGCAGAATACATAGTTTACCCCGACCTTGAGGCTAAATCCCTGTGACACACCTCTCCAACAGGGGCAGGCGACCCTTTGCACGCAACTTTTTTCAGAGTGTGTCTAATACACTTTATTTCTTGCTTGACCAGTTTTTTTCCAAAAATATGTGTGGTGTCATTCCCCAATAAGGTCGTGACATGTGTCACTAAATTTAAACAAAAAGATAACACTTTAGAATTACAATTATGTTCCATCTTCTTCATCTCCCCCCAATGAACTGCCATTACCATGCTTCCATTTCTGTTTGTGCTATTCCAATTCCATGCAAGTGAAGCAGCAGGTTGTAATAATAACGAGGAATGAATTCTCCGCATAGAAAGTTTAAGAGGTTTACAATTTAGTTATTTGGAAATTCATCCATTAACAAAATTTAGCACACTAAAAAATTTAAAAAGTGTGCTATTTGCAAAAGCTTGAGCTAAGATTTAATGGTTGGGGGTAATCTTGAAAAATCACCCTTTCGGAAAATTAGACTTCACCATGGCAAGAGCTCAAGCTAAGTTTATCTGCAAAAGGAAAAAAAAAGAGAAAGAAAAAAGAAATTTCACTGCAAAAGCTTGAGTAGCTTTAATAGTTGGGGGAGCTACAAAAAGTTTTAATTATTGAATTCTAATCACAATTTTTCTACAGAAGATCTTACAAAAAGCTAAAAACTAATCAACGAGAAGAGATATGAGAAATCTTGGTGGGTCTATTTGTGAAGGAGACCGGGTGGTGGAGAGATGTGCGTCCAAGTGTCAAGGAGCAGCCATGGCAGTTTGGGTGATTTTTTAAACCAGGAACAAGATGACCCAAATTTTTTTTTTGGAACGAAAATTTCTTGGACATGCATCCTACAAATAAGACATGTAATACAAAGATTTTCCTGTTTACATGCTTATTTGTTGGTAAAAACACGTTCCGACCACATAAGCAAAGTGGTTTGTCTTAGACACTTTGGAAAGGTTAGGTGTGTGAAGGGTTGCCTGTGGTGGAGAGGTGTGTCACAGGGATTTGGCCTCAAAATCGGGGTAAACTATGTATTTTGCCTTTGTTTAAATAAACTTACCTTTTTGTGGTAGATATGGAAAATATATGAAATTACATTATTCTTTTGTCCAAAATGTAGTTAGATTATCGAGACTGTATTTCTGATGCTGATTTTCTATAGAAGTCCAAAATTTTCAGTCTCCATTGAGCTTGAGTTTGTACAGTTATGTGGGAAAAAGTTCAATTAACTTAATGGCTTTGGATTTGTTGGATCCTCAGTTGATGGTAGCTCTATCTCATTTTGAACGTCTCTATCGGGTTATTATTTCAATAACATTGTATGACAAGTTCCATCAAATCCTAATGTAGAGCAAGGTTCTGTTTGTTGGTACTTTAAGATTTTCTTCCATTGCCCCTCTGTCATTGTTGGTATTTGGCTATGTGATCCAACTATATTTGTATTATTACCTATTCTGAAAAGAAGGGTAAGATAGAAATATTTTGGTTTTATGGGGGTTACCAGCTGTATTGTTGTGTAATGCCACTCTAAGATGGCGAAGATACCCATTGGATGAGATGACTGTTTCTCCACTGTCATTTCTTTGTGGCAGGAGTTCTAAGTGGCACATGAGTGGGTCTGAATTCTGACGTTCATGTGGGCTATCTTGTTGTTGTTAGAGGAGAATACAAACGTGTTCACTTTGAGTAGTTCAGATTTTTTTTTTTGATCAGGATGAGTAGTTCAGAACTTGACATTAATATCCAAAAGAAGTTCAAAATAATACTTGCGAGCATAATGTAGTAGCATACTAGTGAGCCTGGCAAGGGACTGCATAAACCCATTGCACTGCTATGCATATGCTAGTGATATTGTATGGTGTGGATGACTGACCAAGGATGTTCGTTTTATTATAATGATACAAAAGCTGGAAATTTGACATGAGAAGTTCAATGTCAGTAAATTCAATTTTCTTAATAGCTTAGTGTGTGTGAAGATGCATTGAGTCACTTGCTTTTATTCTTTAAGTTTTATCCTCCCTTGTCCCAGTGCACTTTCTGACATACCATCTGTAACATGTTTAATTTATCCTTCTTTCACAGTACTTATTTTCTTCTCTAATACATTTGAAGTTCTATATCCTTCGTTTATAAATTGTAGTTTCACCGGCATGGTATAGTTGAAAGGTGGCTTGAAGAGCTGTGGACATGGATGGTCAAATTCAAGGATGCTGTATTTGGCTTTATTTTTGAGGTATCTTGTTCTGCTCATGTAGTGGGTACTTGTTGGCTAGTGAACTTAATGGTAATTAATTCGGCTGTCACTTGGTCTTGGGAAAACATCATTTTTTTGATCCCGTCCTCACAGCAATGTGCAAACTGTTTGTTCTGAAGCTTGCCCTTTTCTTCTCCCTTGATAAGCAGTTTTCAGTTTTTCCTTGTTAGTGGTTCCATTAAACTTCATTGGACATAAATAGACCATAATATTTTGTACGTTATAAAAGAGGATCATGATATTGTGAGCTTATAAAGAAGTACAATACTCTTTTGTGAATGTTTTTCAAACATTATGCAAGAATTTTCGGCCATTGGATATGTCTATTTTAGTGAGGATAATTCCTTTTATAGATGCTTTGATCTTCATCTATCTATTTATGCTGGTTTGGGGTGGTGTGGTAGATAAAATTTTCTTTACCTTATGTGACTGCTTACTAGGCTACTACAGGAGGGCCGTCTATTTAAAGAAGGAAGTGTTAGCAAGACAATGTCCTGTTACTTGCTTAACTTACTGTCTGGTTTATTCCATCTTTATGAAGTTTGGGGATAAATCAGTGACTTGTTAATATGTATGAAATGACTAGTCACACTCTCCCTCTCTTGAGAGACAAAGATATTTTAATCCTCATTTAGTAGCCGGTTTGAATTGCTGCATTTTGTTAATAAAGAGATGAATGGATGTCTATGAGCAAGAGATTTACTGTTTACACACACACACATATAGTACAGTTTTGAACCTTGGAAGTGTAATGTTTCGTGTTGATGACTTTGTGAGATCTGCGTCCAAATGTTCCCCTAATCTGGACTTCTCTTTCTTGTCTTCTGCTCTGTCAGAATATGGGGCAGGAGGACATGACAAAGGAAATGGATAAAAAAATAAATTCTTTTTTCAGGCCTTGCTCTGATATGTTTTAGGGATGTCTCTCTGCTAATTGTTTGGCATATACAAATGACATGCTTTTCTTGGATATGTTTTTACAGGCAGGCCCTATTGGTACAAAATTGTTGGCATTGAAGTTCCTTGAAACATATATTTTACTTTTCACGTCAAGTGATTCAGAAAAATCTGGAGCACAAGGTATCTTTTTATAGGACTTTGAGGATGGGAAGATTCCGAGTACTTGGAGATCCTTTATGATCCACTATTATATATCACAATTAGAATTTTATATTCATCAATTTGCTTTATATTTTTCGGTTACCGAGTCTGATTCTTGTTTGTGCTTTTTGGATGCATGTTTTCTTTATACCTGCAGCTAAACATGGATGGACTTTTAATATTTCATGGGTAGTTGGTCATCACCCTGTCCTTGATCCAGCTTCACTTACGTCAGATGCAAAAAATACAGTTGGCACTCTATTGGATTTATTGCGCTCAGCTAGTTCTGTCCCTGGTTTACTAACTATTTCTGTCATTAATAGGTGAGCTTTTATCCGTTTCACACAAAAACCTATATTATTCGTATGGGTAAGTGCTATGTTTGATTTCCAGGGATGATTCTAAATTCATCTTGGCTCTAGCTAGTTGAAAGCTTGCTTTTTAGCGCATGATTCGTCTTTTTCCGTAGGAAAGGAGTCTTGTGAATGAATGTAGAGGTTGGGATAATAGACTTGCAGAAATTAGTGTCATTACAAGTTTAGTAATTGCATGAGTTGCATTGTCAGATTTAGGACCATGTACGGAAAGATCGACTGATAAGTTCCTACTTAGGGTGGGTGTGGTGCCTATAATTTGTGATTATACTGATGACCTTGGAACATCCAGGGGGAGCTTTTAATTCCTTTATACATCATACATATGCCAAGTTATTCTTCAGTAGAATTATAGGGAGCATATTTGAATAAGATCTGTTTTGTGAGCATGCTTCTTATGTTGAAGTTATCTATGTGGAGGTTTTTGAGTCTCCATGTAGATTTTCTGCTTTAATGTCCCTAAGGAGTTTTGGGGCTCGGGCATTCAGTTACTTAGATTAGTACTTCCTGCTAAATTTTGATACTTCTGCAATATATTTTTTTGATCAAGGATATTCCTGCAATATGATATGCTCTTCTAGGATATATTAATAGGTTGTTTGGCAGAATATGACTCTTCAGTGAAAATTGCAATCCTATCCCGCTAATATTAATTGTTAAAGATTTGTCTCTGTTTGCTTTTTTCTTTTCTTTTTGGTTTAACATTCCTTGAGAAGATAGATTTTGGCACCAAGTTGTTGTGACATCAAAAATGATATTTGATTTATCATGAAAAAATGCTTTGAAAGAATCAACTGCTTAAGAATAAAGCATGTGTTATGAAGATAATTGTGTTATTATCTTTCTTCTTAGGAGAAGGCAGTCTTCGTATTATTTATTAACATCATTATTAGCAACTAAGTTTCCTTCCTAAGCTTCTCTCTCATCCTTATTTTTGGCTGTCGAAATGTGTGAAATATGTTGTACTTCAGCATGATAGGCAAAAGTCATGTTTCAAGCTCGGTACAAACACGTCTGTGTTCCATCTGTGACTGTGCAATTGTATTCTAACTTTTCTTGTATTCCTCATTATCATCCAAGCTTTAAAGTTGTTATGATAAAAAAACTTCAAGTATGATTGCAAATCAAAAGAGAACAAAAACTTTTATGGAAGCAAGTGCTTGTTATTAGGACTCTGATTTGAAATTTATGTCAGATCATTCGCCTTAACCAAACAACGACAACATACTCTGTGTAATCCCACAAGCGGGGTTCAGGGAGGGTGGTGTGTACGTAGCCTTATCCCTACCTTGTGAAGGTAGAGAGACATTCGTCTTAACCCACATCTGTAAATGTAGTGCTGTTGTATTCTGAAAGAAGTGAGCTGAGGGAGCGAATAAGGTCTGTAATAAGAAAATAAAAATGCGTACCAGTATATCCAACAGTGTGAGCAATAATTCCCTGTTTTAACGTTTTAGGATCTTAGTGAAAACATCAAACGAACTTTAACTGGGTGTTAAAGCATGCAGTCAAGTTGAAAATGCAGTGTGGGGTTGATCTTTTAGTAATTTCCCAGAATGGTGTTCTGCATGATTATGCTTAACCAGTTGAGCAGGTCCATAGTTCATACAGTTATTATCACCTTGCTTGTGTAGAGTTTTCTACTAAAAATTACAAATACATGGGCTGTTAATTTTTCCTTTTGATTTTCTTTGATATTAAAGATTGTGTTGTCAGTATCGTTGGAATCTTGTAACTTTTGCATCTTTTGGATGCCTATTCATGGAACACCTTACTTCATTCCAAAAAATGAAATTACCTGCTTAAGATGTACATTAAATACCATGTTACTCCCTCTATCTCAAAAGAATCATACGACTTCCCTTTGGTCTGTATTAACTTTCTATGGATCTTATTCCACTATTTACTTTCTATGCGTGTTACTTATTATATATCACTATTAGGTGTCACACGTCATCTGTAAATGATCTCAATAACCTTTGAGAGGCTAATTGTTAGCTCTATTTTAAGGTAAGCCTTTTCATATCCTATTATTTAATTTCAACTCTACTTTTATTATCCACATCAAGTCAAACTAAGAGTATAAATATGGTAAAGCGAAAGCATGTTCGGGGGTTCTAGTCATTGTTTATGTTAGACTAACAATAGCCTTGTAAATGACTAATTGGGGTGTTGATGTTTTCCATCTATAATTGATTGAGAGGTGTTACTGGCTGCTTTCATCAACAGGCATACAACTTGTTTCTTAAGTGACTTTTATGTGACAATAAGTTTACATGCGTTTTTGGGATTATTATGGCAGCTGAAGAAGTCTTATGCTTTTGTTTTTTCTGAAAGTAACTGGCAATTATGCCAGTGCTCTCTGCCAAAAGTTTTTGTTATGTTTGCCAGAAAAATCTTATCTGATGATCCCTTGCCATGACCTCTCAGTAAATCCCATGTTGCCCCAGCTAGATAAAACTTCTGACTTTGGACTCCAAAATTTTGGTGGTCATTGCTGTTTGTTTTATTATTTTGAATTTATGGAGAGTTGACAGTTGCTTGGTAATGGCTGTAGTTCAAGTTCAACTGCTTATTTTTGCTGTTATTGCAGCATGAGCCCAGCTTTTTAACATGGAGTTAAAATGTCATTTCGCTTGGAATGCTGAACTGATGGTTCAGATAACAGATGTAAAAGTTAGCTGATTTCCACAAGATTGACAGATGGTAGGCAGATTAAGCGGTGGATAAATTGATCACGTCATTTGGGATAAGAACTGTTTGGACAAGCTATTAACCAAGCATTGTACATTTTTGGAGACAACATTAAAGTTTAGCAAATTTTTAATCTCTTAAATTGTACATACAACATCATTACCTTGTAGTGTCTGAGACTTCAAGTATTGGTTGATAATGTATTGCTATTTTTTGTAACATTGACACGCTTCTTATTATCCAGATAATCTAATTTTCGACAGGGTTATCCCTGGATAAACCTTCTGTTCTTACTTCTATTTTTCTTTTTGCTGCTGTTACATTGTCAAGTTTACTGTGACATGCTGTGTTTCACTTTAATTTTGAACTAAGTAATTGGTGATGTTGTTCTTAGCAACCTTTTCTATAGGCAATTGTGAATCTGTGAAGTTTTCCTACATAAAAAATCCCTTGAGGAATACTTTTTCATGTCTGTTTGGTGCCAGTAAGTTTCTGTGGTATGTGATCACTTTTTCTTCATCTTGTCAAATATTTAAATTCCTCCCAAGCGTGGACAGTGTTTTACCAAGGATATGTATATAGCTGAGCTGCTGTAGCATGAGCAAATCCAGCAAATATGAATTGGCTCTTTGCATTGTTTTAAATAAAAGTACATCATTATCAATGGTAAATAAGCAAAGTATGCATCAAAACTTTTCCTCTTAATGGATTTTGAAATCAGAAACAGATATAAAGCTAAACTAGTTTTTGAATGAGAAATCCACTACTCTGGGAAAGGCTGCATGCAGATTGTTATGTTCTGTTGGAAATTTCCCTGCTTTTATGAGCATTTCTTTATCTTGCTTCAGTGTCTTGGTTTGATATCAGCTGGAAAGGAATGTGAACCAAGTTTTGCAGGGCACGTCTTTTCTTCAGGATGAACACATATTTCATCAACAGAAGGACATTCTGTTCTGTTCTCCTTCTTTTTACTTGGAATGGCAAATTCTGACATATTGTGATGTTAAACTTGTTTAAAGCTTTTTCTCTTACCAATCAGAATGTTTTAGCTGCTTTCAAAGATGAAACCCCGAACTTCCTTTTAGTTTGAATAGTAGGGTAGCACAGTATTGTGTTAACATCTCCTTGACACCATGTATGTAACAAGTAGCTTGATGTAACAAATTTAATTGATGAAATTAATGGCTTTCATTGTGGCAAAACATTAGTTTAGAAAAGAAATTGAGGATGATCAAGTCGAGCCTATTGCAGTTATTTGATAAGGCAACAACTACTAATTCTAAGGAGTTGTCCTCATTATAGTTTCAGATGAAAGGAGATACTCAAATGCATGCCTTACTGTATTGAAGTTTGAGCTAGTTGATCGAGCATGTGAAACTTGATATATGGAATATGGAACAAGATCTTGTTAAGTTGTGCTGGGAAAATGTTCCAGATGATTGTGCTTCTAGATGCTTAGAATTATGCGGAAGACATTTGAAGAAAAATGTTGCATGGTTATACATAGATTATTTTTTGTGTTTTTCATCATTTGTTATGGTTTTGCTGGCTACTTGCCATTTGGAAGTGTCAGGTATTCTAAAAGTTGCATAGACATGTTGTTTTAACACTTGATCACTGTGTTTACTTGAATGCATATTTTCTTAATTATGATGGTGCTGTCCATACCAACACGAGCCTAGTTGTAGTAATCAAGATAGGATAAGATAGGGTCAGTTGAATCAGAATCTAGTGGGGTTGAAATAGATCCTCCGAGCTGTTTGCTACAGCTTACAAGTTTAGTTGCTAGGTAATCCTGCCACCTAGATTGGAGAAGACGGGCTTACACTGAGTGTTGTAGTTGGGTTGGGATCCCGTGATCTCGGGTTTTTACTCCCATGCCCCAACCACCCAACTGTCCCCTTGTTGACCTTTTGGCAGTGTTTTTTATGGCTTCTCTTCTCCTAGGTAACATAGTTGATATGGTGTACTCCTTGATGCACTTTTGGATTTATTTTGCGTTATTGGTCTGATCAAATTACTTATGGTGTGACTCACCGAGGATATTTCCAAAACTCAAGTTCATAGCAACCTTTGGAATTCACGCTTGCTTTGTTTTAATGGATGACATGAGTTCCAGGGATGAAGAAAATGGTGTTTGTGGTTGGATGACATGAGTTCAGAGTGCCTTGCATTTGATGTTCTTGAAGATTTAGGATTTCTGCTGATAATCTTCTTTTCCTGAGGACATTGTATTTCCATAGATGTAACAATATGTGTGTAGTGTACACACACACACATATTAAAGTTTAAACAT